>JAUZSX010216612.1:0-15824 GCA_034780655.1 Idiosepius hallami
ACCTAGACATACAGTATCCATACACTTATATATATATATATATATATATATATATATATATATATATATAATGATGGGGCACATGCTAAAATATGTCCTACCATTATAGTCCATCCTGTTTAGAAATGGTGTTTTGGACTGTGACACAACAATTATTTTAAATAAAAACAAATCAACAAAATGTCCAGAAATAAAGAGTCGTGGTTAATGGAATGGGCGAAAAAAGCTAACCTCCTCGTCCCCCGCCAAGTCTGTCTAAATTGTCTCTTGCTTTTGACATATCGGATGCCAGCTCTGGGTAGCCAGCTGCCTCAGCGTCCGCAATCACTTTCTCTAAACTGTCAATGTCCTTCGAAGCAATAGCTTCGGCCATTTCCTCCCGAAGTGTGTCGGCAGATACAATATCTAATGATAATAATAAAAACAAGAGATTACTAAGTACTAGCAAGATCACTCATAAAAAACCGGTATTTCTCCAAGAAAAGAAAAAGAAAAAAAAATTTGAGATATTAAGCAATTGCATAAATTTTAAAATATGATACAGTGGATCTTGTTATGTGCAACTTATTATTGTGTTATTAAAACTGATCACATACTGTAGATGGTCGTTTACTAAGAAAATAAAAAAAAACATTCTACAATCATCCGTTTACAGAGAAATGGTTTATAATAACAGTAAATCGCTGGGTGGGGGAGGTCCCACATAGCAAGATCTACTTATTTATTTTATCAAATCAAAACAGGTTTTTCTTAACCCTTTTAGAAATTGCATTAAAATATTTAAATAGTTTCGTCTTGTAAAAGAGTCAAAAAAATATTGATAGTATTAGAAATAATTTTATGATTTAAGAACGCTTTACTCTCAGAAATTATTTACTAAAAGAATTAAAACAAATTTTTACAGATTTAATCAATTTAAAAAAGGGGGGTATCTGAGGTTTGCTAACCTCCAGTCCCACCAGCTAAAATATCCGAAATAGTTCTGGCTTTTTGGATGGCATCTTCCATTCCGGGTAGGCCAGCCGCTACACATTTCCTGATTGCCTGATCAATCATACGTTTGTCTTTTCGTTTCATAGCATCCTCAAGTTTTTGAATCAACGCTTCTGGACTTTTTGAACCTATTGACCAAAAAGTATACAATTATGCAAAACTAAGTCATCTCTGATATTTGTGTCTTGTCATATAAAATAAAATGTTATTAGAGAGAAGAGGGACGTTGTGTTAAATATGTTCTACTAATCTATAAATATTACTCACAGTTTATATGGATATAGATATTTAAATATGAAAATCAGTCGCTAGGAGATAGTTAAAAAAAAATAACTTAGTTTAACCCTTTAGACTCTAATTGGCCGCTATAACAGCCCTGGTGACCTTAGGCAAAAGAAAACACCAATATCTCGGCCTTTATATTGGTCCCTAGTAGAACAGCTCAGCGTGACTAGTCGGTAATTGTTATGGGCCAGCAATGATGACATGGAAACATGTAGTAGGTGGTTAAGATAGTATATTAAAGAAAGGTACACAGATATAGAGAAAGATAAAGAAAAAAGTAGTATATTATCACAACGATCTCACTCGTTCGAGTTCAATATCCGTTGCGATCTCTCTCCGCTGTATCAGGCTTAGGAGCTTATTATATAGACTATGGACTAGTCCACAGTGAGGTGAGCTCTGGCCTTACAACACTAATTTTACTGAGTCAGTGTCTAAAGGGTTAAAGTTAATCTTTCGAATGGTCCCAACCGACCGAGTAAGTTTGATTTACAGAAGAACTTTTCTAGTTTTTCAATAGATTTTTTATCACCAAGCATTTTATCAAAAGTTATATCAATAAAAACGAAGAAAGAAATATTAATCTAAAATTTCTAAGTCATTTATTTTGTAAGAATGGACGAGACTCAATAAAACATAGCTAACCTCCTGTCCGTCCATCAAGCCCCTGAAGAGATTTTCGGGCATCGAGCAGATCTGAGGCTAATTCCGGATAACCGGCAACTTCAGCGTCACTGATCAATCTGTCCAGTTCGTTTTTGTCTTTGGAGCGAGATGCTCTCCTTATATCATCACGAAGTCGTTCAGGGGTCACTGAGCGAGACCCTAACGAACACAGGAAAAGAAACCAGTTCATAAAAATCAAGAACAAACAAAAAATAAACAGAAAAAAGTTCTAATTAATAACAGATTTTTCGAAATGATAAAAAAACTTAATAATTATTTGCTATTTGATTGACTTAATTACATCTGGGTTTCATAATATAAAGCACGTTAATCATAGACAATTAAAATACGAAGGTCGTTCCAAAAGTATTACCACCTATTTTTATTCCATTCGAATAGATCAGAGAGCATTGCAAATTGCATTGTTGCGACGATTGAACTTATGCAATCATAACGTAAAAGTTTAATTACTTTGTTGCAGATATTGACAGTGTGAGTCTGTAAGAAAGCAGCAACCATCTTTAACGTCTATATGAAGCGTCATTAAATTCATCCATGAAGAAAAATTAAACCAATAAACATTCATCGATTTCAGATTGAGATTTCGACAAAGATGTGACTAGCAAAGCGCGCTTTGGCTGCGAAAATAAACTGCGCTCGTTACTCGCAGGCAAAAGTAAATTCTAGAAAACAAAATATCGCTCGTTTAAATGGTACCACTCATATCTTTAGAGCTCTTCAACTTCGAGAGTTAAAGGTTTTAAAATAAGAGGCATTACTTTTGGAACAAATCTCTAATAGATATTTAGAATTATTAACTGACAATAAAATAACTGTAGGAATAGCCCAGTTTTAAGATTGTGATAATTACACGAACAAACAGTTCTGAAGAAACAGGATAAGACCTGACAAAAGAGAATTATTTAAAACAATAACAATATGTATAAAAATATATATTTTACAAAACACCATAGTTTAATTTAATAAACTAAATAGCAAAAAGTTGAAATAAATGAAATTCTTTCCCTGAAGAGAGAATAATCCAAATAAAAAGTTGCATTCGAGTAGACAAATCTATCTTAAGGTAAAGAACTAAATATATTCACATCATGAAATAATATTTAAAAACAATTAAGAAACTTTCAACTTTCTCAATAATAAATTCATTTCGACCAATATCGACGTTCTCATCAGAATGTTGCATTTATTGAAAATCTATGACTGACTCCAGAGGAGATTATGAATTTCTTTCTTTCTACATTATCAGTGTTCTGTTTATTTGGTTTTTGTTTTGTTTTTTTAATAATTTATTATTTTACTCATTTAAAAAAATTATTTTCTGTATTTTCTAATATTTGAATATTGCGTTTTTCACTATTAAACTATTAAGATAAAGAGCAATAGTAAAATAAAGCATTGAATTCTGAATGAACTCTGACCTCGTCGTATGCGATCGTCCAGTTTTTCGTGGTCATCCAGAGCTTTTCTTGCCCTGTGAATATCAACCTCCAATTCTGGCATTCCAGCAGCGATACATTCATCCAAAACAGATTCCAATGCATCTTTGTCTCCTTTTCGCATCGCATCTCTTAGTTTATCTTTCAGCACATCCGGGGTTTTACTTCCTGATAACCGAGACAGCGAACACAATTAGATGAGCATAAAAAAATAATCTTTTCAAAAAGCATGCAGCTCTTGCATGGACACACTTTTATATGACGAGCATTTTTTGTGCTATTCAGGCAGGTTTCTAATTCTTAAGGATTGAACTTGAGCAAACAAGTTAATTCTTTTTACTTCTACTTTAGTAAAGATGGCAGAGTTCATATAATAAGTCTGATCTTATTGGAAACTAATTGTCGTGCAAAGGCATGCCACAAACTGGTTACAAAATGTTGTCTACCAAAACTTAAATAATACTGTGTTAATAATTACCAAGCCATTGAATAAACTACTTTAGAAATAGATCTTTCATCAATAAAAGTTTTATATTATTTTCTAAATCGACCAAACGCAATTGAAATGAAATAAATATTTTCTAAATACTCGATCATGCTTAACAAACAAGATTCGAAAGAAAAAGCCTTCTTTTCATCAGACCAAAAGTTTTTGGTCTGATGATCGCACAGGCGAGAAACTGACAGCAGTTAAGAGCCGTTGATTTCTTGTCTGCACTAGACTGCTACAAACATACTATCAGTTATATCAATCATTTAAACTATAAATGCGGGCAAAGTATCGTTTACATATATATTTATATGTGATAGAAAAAGTGTTTTGAAAAAAAAAGGAAGTCAAAAGTATCATTAATGTTGATGTGTCGGCATTAATAATACTCTTGTTTTTCAAAAAATAATATATGTATATAAACATCGAGTATTCTCTTATACACTCAGATATATACATACCTACACAGACATGCCATGTGTGTGCGTCTTTGTATATATATATTTGTGTGTATAACAGAATAGACACACATAAATGAAAATATATCAATAGAATAGGAGGGATAAATAAAGTAAAGATTGTTGTATATATATATATGTATATATATATATATAGAGAGAGAGAGGGAGGGAGAGAAATGGAAGTTAATAGATTAAAAATAAAACGAAAAATAGATTGATACATAGGAATTCATAAGAACGAAAACAAACTACTACGAAGTTGAAGCAAACTTGATCTACTAAAGACTAAATCCATGCAGAAAGATTCATAATAATCTCGAATAAATGCTAACCTCCTCTTCCCCCTCCAAGTTTATCCAAAGAGTCTCTTGCTTTACGCAATTGAGAGCCCAACTCGGGGTAACCGGCCTCTTCAGCGTCCTCAATGGCCTTTTCCAATTTATCAACATCCCTTGATCTAATAGCCTCCCTTAGATCTTTCCGAATTGTGTCAGCAGGAACAACAGCTGATAATAGGAAATCAATTGACATTTTCATTTTTTATTAAAACATTCAAGTTTTCTCATTAATATTTCGAATAATATTTACTATAATTCAAATGAAATAAGATGAATAGAAGCAGAATAAACAGTCATTTGATATAGAAACTTATATTTCAACAACCATGAAATTCTATAGTGATAGAACCACCAAAATTTTAAATAGAGTCTATATTTCAATAAAAACAATGAGCTTTTAAGATCTATTCATTGTTATATTTAAGTTATCAAGAGTAATTCCAATTCTAACCATTTATTAAATGAAGTTATACATTTTGGCATAGAGCAAATTGCTTTTTTCGGAATCATTGTTTACACTGTTTATATCTATTTGGTCGAGCACAAAGCCTAATGAGGCACAAGGCCATGTTTACGTTGTTGTTTATCTTGGATTTACAATTCAAGTTAAATAATCTATAAAAACCATCATATGTTTATACATTCATCAATTTGTTTATAGAGTCAGCATCTGAAGTTTAAAGTTTGCATCAAGATTCGAAGTCCAGAGAGATTGTCTTTTAGGATTTATTTATCTAAAGCTTTAATCTACAAACTGACCCAATAATGCTTTACAAACTTTTGATTTTCTTTCCACAGAATAATTAAAAGCTGAACTACAAAAATTTTTGATAACTGAGTCAAATAATTATTTAAGATATTTAGTAATTAACAAAAATCCTATGAAACAAATTAAATATGAAAAAATGAAATATTTAAAGGTAATTGAAAAAAAAAGAATAAAGCCAGTAATTTTAACGAAGATACACTTGAGACGAAATCAGTCAGTTTTGTTAAATAATCTATAAATTAAGTTTGAAATGATTACATGAGTAAAAAAATGAATGCAATTCTTAGAAATAGGATTTTATTGAAATTGTATTATTGATTAAGTTAAAATAAAATAAATAATAATTGAATGAAAAGAATCAAGACAAAGAAAAATATTATTCGTCTTATTTGTTCTTTCAATCTTAATAGATTCTTTAAAGCAACGTCAGGAAATTAGAATGATAACTTTTTTTCATTATTTTACTAACATTTTCATGGTGTCATTTTTTATGGCATTAGCATGCCAGTAAAAATGAAAAGAAAGGAAGATATACATATAATTCTTTACATAGCATTAATTGCAGCAAGCAAATTTTATGTTTGACTAGTTTTAAATACGCAGTCATCGACCAGCTGATAACTATTCTGCGCTGGGTCAATCGTACTCGGCAATTATAATCAAATTTAAGATAAGCAAGTTTCCCCACTTTACCCTGCATAAGTTCTTCTTAATTATTTCAAGATTGGCTAATTAGAGATATTGCATTTTTAATTCGATCAGTTTATTTCAATATTCCAATTTTTTGTTTCAGAATATAATAACATGTTTGAAAATATTATTTACAAACCTCCTTTGCCTCCAGCTAAGATATCAGAGATTTTTCTGGCTTTTTGTATAGCTTCGTCAAGCCCTGGTAGTCCTGACGCTACACATTCTCTGATAGCTTTATCTAAAGCACGTTTATCTTTCTTCCTCATTGCATCGTCCAGCTTTTTGAGCAAGTTCTCTGGAGACTTAGTTCCTGAGAATTCAAATAAGATCGCAAGGAAATGAGGAAAGAAAAAATCAACCTCCAAAAAATAGTTGATAATAAATCGAAATAAAAAGAATAGAACCAATAAATCCAAGTTTATGAATAAAAAAAAGAAAAAGGAAAAAAAATATCTCTATTCTAAAAAATTGAAAAGGAGAGCACACATCTAGACATGCAGAAAGAGGCTAACCTCCACGTCCACCACCAAGACTCTCTAAAGATTTTCTGGCTTCTCGAAGATCAGAACCAAGTTCCGGATATCCGGCAGCTTCAGCTTCATCAATTAACTGTTCAAGACCAGCTTTATCTTTGGCTCTTGAGGCGCGTCTTATTTTGTCCCGGAGTGTGTCAGGGGAAAGAGACCGAGACCCTAACCACCAGAAAACAATTTGAATCAATAGAATTTTAAGAAATAAAGCATTTTTTTTTTTGTTAAAGAAAGTTTACAATCTAAAACTCGGTTGCTAACAAAGAAAAGACAAGGAAACGCTGTTTTGTAAACACACCATCTTTAAATTTGAAATGCTTCATTCATTTAAAAAATATATTGCAATAAAGATAAGGATAACAGTCCAGAAAATAGATCTGCATATTGTCTGTTTTGTAAAGCGAAACAAAAATTGTCAGGACATTTTTATTTTTTTAGATCTTTTGAAATCTTTAGGATTGTTTGGAAGGATTCTTTCGGTTATTCAATAACCGAAACCAATTACAACATATTGTTTGAATAACCACCTTGGATAATGGAAAAGGACTCAGACTTTGAAATAGCAATAAACGAGTTCGAATCCTGGTCATTCTAACTTATACCGTTGGAAAAAGTATAAATCCTCACTTTATGGATTAAATAGTGACTTCCTAAGGCCGCACGTGAATTCATGCAAGTATTCAATGGTTGAGTCGGCTCAACCTCCAGAAGTCAGTAAGCCATATATACCATGTAGATGTAGTATTAATTTATGGAGGGAACGTGAGAATTTATAATTTCAATAAAGGTGGAAGAAATAAATTTTAAATTGCATATCTTGGCTTCAAAGAAAATGTTCACTAATCGTCAGTCCAAAGGGGACTTCGAATATTTATGAAACCATATCTTAAGATTTAAACAATAGAAAAGCAAAATTCCATGATCCAAATGATAAAAGCAAAAGAATGAACGGCGATAATGACATTATTAAAAGTTCAATGAACAATTTTAATAATGAAAAGCTTAATTATGTGATGCTATCATCCTACATGCTGTATTTCACGTTCATCAATGCAATGAACCTTTTTTTTAAAAAATGAGGCATTCGAAATTCAATGATTTTAAAATCGATGATACATGAAATTTAAAACTATAATTAATTGGAAACAATTAATTATTTAGTCTCTACTAAACTAGATATTTATTTAAATTATTCAGACTTCTATTCTCGTGATCAGTGATACCTTCACAAAGATTCTGACCATTAAATAAAAATAATAATCAAAAACACAATTTACGAATCCAGAAAATCAAAGGATGAAAATGAAAGTAGAATCTGAATTAATTGAATAAAAGAATAATCAAAAATTAATTTAATAAATTCAAACAATGAAGCTGAGAATAAAAGTCTGAATTACTTGAATTAATTATGATAATAAAGGATTATTTCAAAAATTCAAACAATTAATAAATTAAAGATAAAAAATATGTTTAGTATTACAATTTAGAAGATATTATATGTTATGTTAATTTTACTTTGTGTCGTTTGTTGAAAAATTTACGTTTCAAATCCAAATACTTTCCTATCTAAAAAAAATAAAAATGAGTCTTTTAATCACCGAGAAATGTTTTTATATAAGATTTAATCGTTAGAAACTTATTTTGAACTGAATCCTATCTGACCTCTTCGCAATCGTTCGTCCAATTCTTCTTGTTCGTCAAGAGCTCTTTTGGCTTTGTGAATAACTGTGTCCAATTCTGGCATTCCAGCAGCGATACATTCATCAAGAACAGATTCCAAAGCGTCTTTGTCTCCTTTTCGCATCGCTTCTCTCAATTTGTCTCTCAAAACATCCGGGGTTTTACTTCCTAGCAACGGAGACATTATGTTTCATCAAACATTAATAATAATAATGATAATAATAAAAACCAATTCGGGTGATATACTACTTCTACACATGCGTACTATAACAGATTCAATGTCAGCCTTTTTTTCTTTCTGTAACAAATATCTTTTGAAATCATTTAAAAGAAAGAATCCAATTGGTCAAACTTAATAAATTTCTTGATACATAATTCAGTTCATTGCTCTACAAAACTGTTAGATTAAAAGATTGAATTTCATTTGTTATCATTTAAAATGAATTGCATTTAAAAATATGATTGAATGATTATTTAACTTTATATTTAATAGACAATCTTTACTTATGTATTCTTTCATATTAGTTGTTGACATGGTAAACTTAAACAGGGTCAACACTATTGAATTCCAAACTATGCTTTCGTATATTACAATAGAATTTAGATTTTAAGGTGAGAAACATAACACAAAGGCCCACATAAACGCGCACAATGGTCAAGTTTTGATGGATAAATAGATATATAATTAGATTTATTGATTGATTGATTTGTACTGACAAACAAGCAGATACAATAATGATAGATATGAATAAAAACAGATAACTAAATAGATGGATATATAGATAGGAATATAGATACATAGGTAGATATATATACCTAGATGAACAAATAGATTTTGATTTCTAAATAAAAACACAGTCATAAGAATAGATAAAAAGACATATGAATAGATATGTAAATAGAGTTGGGAAATAATTCGATTATTAAGATCAACTTTGTATATGACCTTGCTGGATCTCATGTTCAAATACCGATAACAAATCGCCCCCCCCCACCAAACATGCAAAATATAGAAATAAAAAGAGGAAAAAAGAAATAATTTTCAGTTAATGCTAACCTCCTCGTCCCCCACCAAGTTTATTCAATGAATCTCTTGCTTGACATAATTGTGAACCCAATTCAGGATAACCGGCTTCTTCAGCCTCCTCAATGGCTTTCTCCAATTTCTCAATGTCTTTTGATTTTAGGGCATCTTTTAATGCATCTCGCACTTTTTCAGCCGACGAGATTTCTAGAAGGAAATAATTTTTAGAATGTAGCTTCGATTTTTCTAGAATAACATTTATTTATTTATTGATACTTTTATTAGTTTTTGTTTTGTCTTTTGAGCTTCAGATTTTCTTTTTTATTATTTGTTCATTATGACAAACCCTAACTTCCTATTGATGTATTTTCTGTGTTAGTGTTTTTTAAAGATTCAAAACAACATAATCATCTGACATGCTTTGAAAGTGGCCAGTGCTACGCCACTGGCCACTGATAATTTGTTATCGTCCAAAATTCGAAACTGCTCTCAAAATATTTATTTTCAAGGAATTATATATAACTTGAAATATTTTTATATTCATTCGACATAAAACTAATGATGACTTTGAAAAATTTGTTTAAAAACACTATTTATATGTTATACATATACACACTGCAACCATAAAAACTCATTTTGGTTATAAAATTTCCGATTTTTTGTTAGTTTTTTACTATTATTTTTTTCAATTATCTATTTTACACCCCGCAAAAAAAATTCCGTTCTGACAGGGGCCGACTGCTCCCTTCGCACGTCCTTTGCTACGCCACTGTGTTTGACTGATTTTCATAATATACTTATTTCAAATGAAATACATGTATGAAATGTCAAAACACGTTTGGGCGTTTTTCTGTTTAAACCTTAAACCTTATATTTCTTTATCTCTTCTTTACTTCGTTTTAGTGCATATTGTGTGTAATGCATTCGTCTAATCTTTAAATGAAATATTAAACAATTGATGCACACACGCACATACAAGTATGTAACGTGAGTAATTGAAGTGTTATCATAGTTATGGACTGATTATGTTGGATTTTTTGACAATTTATTTAATCTAATTTGATTGTAATTCTGTAGCTTTTCTTTACCAAATATATTTAGAAAACAAATGCTTCTAACCTCCATCTCCTCCTCCAAGAATATCCGAAATTTTTCTAGCTTTATGTACTGCATCATCTAACTCTGGTAAGCCTGCAGCAACACAATCCTTAATGGCTCTATCAAGAGCGCGTTTATCTTTTCTTTTAATCGCATCTTCGAGTTTTTTAATCAGAGCATCCGGGGATTTTGTACCTGATAATCCAATGAAAATCATGTCAGTTCAATTAAAGAACAAGATTAAATAAAAAGACGGAAAAAAGAAGTGATTTTCTATTCTAAGAAATTGGAAAGGAGAGCACACATCTAGACATGCAGAAAGAGGCTAACCTCCACGTCCACCACCAAGACTCTCTAAAGATTTTCTGGCTTCTCGAAGATCAGAACCAAGTTCCGGATATCCGGCAGCTTCAGCTTCATCAATTAATCGTTCAAGACCGGTTCTGTCTTTGGTTCTTGAAGCCCGTCTCATTTGGTCACGGAGTGTGTCAGGGGACAGAGAACGAGATCCTAACCACCCGAAAAAATAATCGCATTACAAAAATATCAAAAACAAAAGGCAAATATCAGAGATGGAAATTAATTTTTAAATAAAGAACAGAGAATTTTTAAAAAGCATTGCTGTAACGTCCTGTCTGGTCAGTTTACTAAAAAAAAAAGATTTTTTTTCATGATAAAGTTTGAATGTAAAATTATAAACATAATTTACTATACATTTACTCAATAAAGAAGAACATACAATCGACAAACGATTAGATGCTAGCTGTACCGAAGGAAATTACAAGGTAAAATCTATAATACATAATGAAGACCACAGTGTCTATTTGTCGCGTGATACAGTAAGTTAAATTACAAGTGATATAAAACAGTGCCAAATAATTATACCCTTATCAGTGACATAGTAGAATAAGTCAAAATAAAAATAATGCAATGAATAATTCAAAATGAAAATAGTAAAGTTACTAGCTAGACCCATGTAAATAACTTGGGGCAGAAAGTTCAAATAAAATGGATAGAATACAATGATGACTAGGTCAACTCATAACATAGTAGAGTAAGTTGAAATGAAAAAAGAAATAATACAATGATGATTGGTTGGACCCAGTAAGTTGAAATACATTACAAATATAAATGATGACTTGCTGGATCCATGTGAATGATATTGTACACTAAATAAAAAATATAATAGAAAATTATTGTGGACTAGCTTGACCTATTTGGTTATGTGGTACATACAGTAAATTTTATAATATTACTAAGAAAACGAACAAGATCTCAAATTTGTTTAAAGAAAACAAAAAGCCACTTTCTATGCAACTAAACAAAACAATTTGAATGAAATCCTTTATGCATTTTTCCAAATATATCAATAGCTTTTTTTGTATTGATTAAAAAAAAAACTTTATACGAATAGATGATCTGACCTCTTCGGTGACGTTCGTCAAGATCTTCTTGTTCATCCAGAGCTTTTCTTGCCCTGTGAATATCAACATCCAATTCTGGCATTCCAGCAGCGATACATTCATCCAAAACAGATTCCAAAGTGTCTTTGTCTCCTTTTCGCATTGCTTTCCTCAACTTATCTTTCAGTACATCCGGGGTTTTGCTTCCTAACAACCGAGATAACAGCTGTCATTAAATTTTGCCAATATTTCTTTATATTCTACCACTAACATGCACTAAAAACTAAGTTAGTTACTAAGATCAAATATCGGAGACTCAATCTCAAACTGTTTATTATATAAGTATTTTTGGATTATTGTTCTCATCTTTTTATTTGTTTAAGTACGTTTCGGTCGAAATGACCTTCGACCATCTTCAGGTATTATAAAGTTACTCATATCTAAAACACCTGAAGAAAGTCGAAGGTCATTTTGACCAAAAATATAGTACAAATAAAGATGGGAACAATATTTCGAAAAATACTTAACAATATAATTGATCGTACCTCATCTGAAGGGTTTTTAAAAAATAACTCTTGTTGAATTGTTAAAAAAAGTTGATTAATGTTGTTTTTGAAAGAAAAGTAATGAAATTTGCAAGCGTTTTGAGAAAAATCGAAAAATATTTTTTAAAGAGAAAATGAAAATATTTTCTAATCATGTGAAATGCGCCTTGAAAGAATTCATGTTTTAAAACAGAAAAAGAAAACTATTAAAAAATATTATTTTAAAGAGAATATCTATTTAAGTAAATATAAATGGTGAACATTTTTAACTTAAAAATATTTTTAAACAGAAAGAATAACGGTAAAAAAAAGTTGCCGAACTTCAGCTTATTTCTAATATAACCCGTAAGATTACTATTCAACTACTTAACTAATAAACATTAAAAGCCTTAAATCCTGTCAAATAAAGAAATCGGTAGAAATGTCAATACTTAACTAAACAATTATAAAGGTTCAAATTTTAATAAAATAAATGAAATAAAGACAAAAGCCTACATTAATGTTTTGCTTCTATTAAATCATCTTCTGAATCTTCATTCAATTATGAATAAGCATATGATATACCAAAAATAAATTGAAAAACAAAATGAAGTGAAAACGTCCGGAGAAAATTCTAACTTCTGAAATGTTTAATTGTATGTTTATATTAAAAAGATTTCCGATCAAAATATTGTCCTTTGAATGCAATAATTGATCTTAAAAAAAGAAAAAAATGACATGCAGAAAAGTGGAAAGATTGGATTGAATTCTAACCTCCTGCTCCCCGTCCAAGTCTTTGCAAAGCGTCTCTGGCTTGACGTAAATCAGACCCCAATTCAGGGTAACCAGCTGCTTCTACGTCAGCAATGGCTTTTTCCAAACGGTCAATGTCTTTCGATTGAATTGCATCAGTTAACTCATCACGAAGAACATCGGATGATTTAACTTCTGAGAAGATATAAAGTGATCAATTTAAAAAAAAAAACGTCTAGATATTTTGAAATATGAATGTATAATTAAGTAATGCTTCCTATTTTTGTTTTATTCCATCCGATGATATGAGATGGAAAAATTAATTAGAAAAAACAAGAATATATATCAGTCCCGATGCGTTTGAGATTTTTGCCTTTTTTAGGGCATGTTATCAATGGACAAAAAATAGTAATAATAATAATAATAATAATAATAATAAATGTGCCCTGAAGAAGGAAACAAGGCCGTGACAAGATTATTTTAAATTAAAGTTTTTTTTGACGACCCTATTAATAAATAAAGAATTAAAAGATATTGTAAAATCACAATCAAGTCTGTGACATGACTAATCATTAATAAAATCATCTTACCACAGCCTTAGCCCTTTTTATTATAATAAATCCTTCCAAATATAAACGAAGGAATATTTATGGCGGATTTTAATTGAAATACGAACAATAAAAAAATACTATTTTATACGCAAGTGTTTCATTAAGTTTTTTTTTTTTTTAGTCCTGTTTACAATGAATTGTTCTAACCTCCAGTTCCTCCTCCAATAATGTCAGAAATCTGTCTGGATTTTTGAATAGCATCATCAAGACCAGGCAAACCTGCAGCTACACATTCTCTAATAGCTCTGTCTAAGGCCCGTTTGTCTTTGCGCCTGATTGCGTCTTCGAGTTTCTTAATCAAAGCATCAGGAGATTTGGTTCCTAACAAACAAAATAAAATTTTCCTTAAAACGAAGTACAAAAATTCTTGAAATATTAAATATAAAACCAATCAAGAAAAAGCATGACCATTGTATTTGCTTTTAAAAAATCATTCATCATTACGTGTGCAATTTTTGGACTATTGTCCTCATTCCTATCAGTATCTTCACAGTGTTTCGGCCGGTGAAAGCTTCGGTCTTTTTCAGGTAATCAAACTTGGGACCCAAGGACCCGTAGTACATCAGATAAAATCGTCAAATAAACATTATCGGAAGGTGAGGGTTTAAATCCCATCTAAAGAATACGTTTCAAAACAAAATCAAACTACCTAAACGTGATTAACTGAATAAAAACCGACCACAACCAAAAAATTCGATGTACAAGTTAAGATAATATCTACAATAGTCTGAAAATTTGAAGCACAAATTTTCCAACCCAACATCAGTGAAGATAAAAAAAATTAAGATCGAAAAAATCGAAATACAAATGAAGATAATTGTTCAAAAATTCGGCGCACAAATTATCAAGATTCGTCTAAAGGATTCCACAAAATACTTTAAATATCGAAGGAATTCTTCATTATAAAATCTCTGTATAAAATACCGAACTGTCTACGTGTGTCAATTGACATCAGAGCAGTTTTGAATATTAACAATACAAGTGAAAAGTTAAAGTGACAAATGATACAGAATGTTATTTACTGATGATTAATAGCTAACATGTTCGATGGCGATGATGATGATGATGATGATGATGATGATGATACCACAACTAAGAAAAATAATGATAGCAATGAACATATGTACCTTACTAGAGCCTCTGACAAGAATTTATTAGAGTGAGCTAGAGCCTCACAAGAGGTTGAATTAGTAACAACGAGTTTCCTTGTCATTATCTTTATATGAATTCACACACTGGCCACGAACAGCAAATGCTCTGAGTGACTGGTCTTGAATTCATATAATAATGATAAGGTGACTCGTTGTTACTCTTGACCCCAGCGAGAGCTTCTGGTTTCTATCAGCGTACAAGCACTGAGTGTGACTAGCATAAGAACTCTTAGTTGGTATTAACGGGTATTGGCAGAGTTTGGACCACTAGGCGTTGGCAGAGTTGAGAAAATGAGGGTGAAAACTCAGGAAGATATATTAACAGACAATCCTTGACTGAAATGGTGCGGTTATTGCTGGAAATCAAAAGGGACTTGTTGTCACTTTGACTCCAGGAATACCCACTAGTTTCTAGGTGTGATTGCGGTGATTGGTGTGAGATCCCATAATAATGATGATATTAATTATAATTTCTTATGGTTAAAAATTCTTCTTTTCTCAAAAATGTGACAAAAAATGATGGAACAAATAATTTTGAACGATCTCAAAATCTGAGAAGAAGGATTTTAATTTTATTCTTTTGCGGATTCCTTCGACGAAACTCTTTTCAGCTCAAATCTACAACTAGACTGAATTCAAAGAAATAAAAGGCAAGTTTAAAACTTGAAATGCAAAAAACAAATGGCTAACCTCCACGTCCACCGCCAAGACTCTCTAAAGATTTTCTGGCTCTTCGAAGATCAGAACCAAGTTCCGGATATCCGGCAGTTTCAGCTTCATCAATTAATCGTTCAAGACCGGTTCTGTCTTTGGCTCTTGAGGCACGTCTCATTTGGTCACGGAGTGTGTCAGGGGAAAGAGAGTCTAACCGACAAAGTAAAACCAGTTTATTATATAT
>JAUZSX010216722.1:0-15824 GCA_034780655.1 Idiosepius hallami
CTCGGGCTCTGGAATTGTATTACACAAGTTCAAATCCCAGTCAACACCATTACTTTCACTTTAGCAACCTCAGGCAGATGGAGCTCATTAACTTGGTAGAGCAGCTCATCTAGATGAAGGGTAACACAAAATATAAAAAGCTCAGGTAAAAGCACGTAAAAATGGCCCTGTGCCAAACTTGAGTTGTTTCTCACCATGTAAATAGAATATTTTATAAACCAGAGTTTGCTTTTGTACGTTAGGTTAATAGGTTAAATCCACCTGGTCAAGCACAAACCGAAGTGTTGTCACGACATACACATCCTGATAACCTCTAAGATGGACTCTTCCATTAGGCACATAACCAACAAGTGTAGTGCTCAGGGAAAGCTATCCCAGAGTCATGCCGAGACAACTCCCCAATGAACCTACTAACCCTTCTTGTACAACTGACCCTCAACTTGATATAAATACTCCAATTATTCTCTCTCAATAGTCATGTTCATAATTTCTCCACCTTTGGCCCCACAACTCTAATTTAAGCACAAACCCAGTTTTACATGCTTATTATATCCCTGGGCTTTTTGGTAATCAGTGTCACATTTCATGTAAATGAATTACTCTCATTGAGTTGATGGGTCTCATTGACCTGGGTTTTTGAAATCAGTATTATCCTTACACCTAGACGAGTTACCCTGCCTAGTTAACAAGCCTTATCTGATGAAGACAGATGAAAATAGATGTAATTTGAACTCATGTATTACGATTCTACTATCAGTGCCCTACATGAACTCGTGTAATATGATTCCACTATCAGTGCCCTACATTAGTGACAGGAAATACAAAAGCTGATACGAACTCTGCTAGTATTGTGCGTGAACGGCTTACTGGCCAGTTTGATCCAGTTCAAATATTGAATACACACAAATTAAATTGAGGAGTCTCGTAGTTCAAATCAGTGTTGCCCTTCACCTAGAGGAAATACTCTCCCGGGTTAACAAGCTCCATCTGCCTGAGGCGGGTAAAGATAGATTCAATGGTTTTGACTGGGATTTGAACTCGAGTAATATGATTCTATAGTGTGGGCTTTTACCAATGTTCCACATCACCACCTTATTAAATGACTTTAAAAAAGATCGATATGCCATGAAACAAAACAAAAACAAACAAATGAAAAATGAAATTATTTGTTTGTTTGTTTGTTTATGTTTTACTGCATATCAACCTTTTAGGTCATTTAATCCTGAGAACAATCATTTTTATGTACACATGTAGTTTTTTTTTTTTTTAATAACACGTTTGCTATTTGATCTATTGCTGGAGGGAATGTGGAGATTCATCCCTTTCCCAAGGGTATTTGTCCAATTATGAAATTATTTATAAAGTAATTTATACTTACAACAGCGTAACAACTACGGAAGATTTCACTCTAATGAAAAGTTTGGGTTCATCATTAGAGAATGCGGCACCATTTCCGGGGCCTTTATCTCTATGGTTTTAATTGCACCCTAGCCCCCTTTCACTAATGTTAGGCCCCATTATATTTTCGTTGTAATTTCATGAATGGCAAAAATGAATTGATTTAAAAATAATGAATATGCCCCATCAATGTCAAAAACCTGATTGTGTAAACATTTTCTATTTAAAAGATCCTCCACTCTGTATTTCATTTTATCCAGCGCCGCATTAAACCGTTTTCAGTGATTTCAAATAATGTAATGAGCTAAGAGGTTTGAGCTGGCTCGACAAGACCATTTCCAGGACCTCTTGGTTTGTTTCAGTGGTGGTAGGGATGACATGGCCGGCGAGAATAAAAAAGCTGTCACACATGTGGGTAATTGGGGAAGGAGTCAATAAGAGGCAAATAGAAATGGTTTGTCTTCATGTTGTTAAATGATTTTTTTTTTTTATTCCAGCCTAGAATATCAGCTTTGGTCAACAACAGTAGGTTAAAATAGCTGAAGTAGGTATTTAGATGAATTTGAATGTTATAGTTTTTATTTTTTGAGATGAGGCTTCGAAATTAAGGCGTTAACTTCATTATTCGGACTTTTGTCCTCATCTTAAAAGGTTTTTGATGTTTCTACTCTAGACCCAGTAACCCTACTTGAGGTTACGGTTAAAAACACCTCAAGACGGCCTGAGGGAGACTAGTCTGAAACAGTATAGAAACATCAAAAAACTAAAATGAAGACAAAAGTCCAAATAAGAAAGTTAATTTCTAAATATCGAAGCTTCATCCCAAAAAATAAAAACTATAATTGAAAAATTCAGTAGAGGACCTGATTAGAAAAACAAATAATTGGATTTATAACACCAACAGATCCAACCATCATCGTCCTTCGGGGCCCTTGGTGCAACGGATAGAGGCATGGGAGTCTCTACTGTTTCAGCTGAGCATTGTCCGAAGATAGCGGTTTCAATTCCTACCTAAGTCGGCCAGAGGGATTTACTTGATCACAAAAAGGTGGTTCGATAGACAACAACTATGGAAGGCAGTGATTACTGACAATTCGGTAATGAGACCCAGCATCCCTATCTGAGGTTACGGTTAAGAAACACCTGAAGATGGCCTGGGGGAGACTAGGCCGTAACGTAGAGTAGAAACATCAAAAAACCTACAAAGATGAGGACAGAAATCCGAATAATAAAGTTAATTCCTGAATTTGAATGTATTTTATAGATTTCAAAAATGTTCATAAAAGAAAATTAAAAAAAAAAAAAATGACTCAGAGAACCTGGTTCTGGTTTATTAAAATCTCAAAATTGATATTTGAGAAAAAAGATTATTGTTTTTTTTACTAGTAGTTAACTCTTTCGACTCTAAAGGGCTAATATATCGGCCTTAGTAACTTAAGGATAAAAAGGTACACCAACATTTCAACCCTCTTTAATAGAAGAGCTCTGATTAGTGATTAGTTTGTAATTTTGCTAAGACAGGGTTCAAAAACTAAGGCCGAAATATCAATTTTTTGAGTGTCTTCTTTTGACTTAGGTTGCCAGGGCCAATATATTGGCATTTTAGAGTTTAAAGAGTTAAAAGGAAAAAGAAAGAAATAGAAAAGAAGCGGATATCATGGGTAAAAAAAAAAGGTTTGTAACGAAAGAATGAGTTTAACTCTTTTTCGACCCTAAAGGAACGATATATCGATCTTAGTAACCGAAGGCAAAAAGATATACCGTCACTGACATTTTTCAACCATGATATTATCCTTTAATAGAACGACTCTGGGTGACTAGTTGATGATTTTGCTAAGTCAGGATCCAAAGAATAATATGGTCCTTTAATAGAACGACTCTGAGTGACTAATTGTTAATTTTGCTAAGTCAGGATCCAAAGAATAAACCCGAAATATCGGTGTATGTTTGTTTTTTGCCTTTTTTTTTTTAGGTCGCCAGAATATTTTGTTGTAAATATTCAATTTAGATGCAATAATTTCATTTTAGTTTAATTTGCAATAAGTTTTCGTTGGGTTTTGACCCCACTCCTGATTTATTGTATAGGGAGCTTCGTTTTCAGTGGCGTCCGTCCATCCCTCTGATCTATTGTCGTATAACCGAACCGTCCATTACTTTTTTCTGAAACTTTTCCACAAGTTTTATTTTCATATGTAGATGTGTTGTGCAACAGCAGTGTGTGGGTGTAGTAGTGTGCACATTAAAAAAATTATTACGAAAAATGGGTCAAAAACACTTCAAAATGAACAAAAATTACACTTTTTGTCCCATAACCTTAGATCAATCCATTAGATTTTAGAAACTTGGCCAAAATGTGAAGGGAAATGTTCCAAATGTAAATTCAGTATTTCTGAACATGACAAAATTCTGGTTTGGGTCTAAAAACATTCATTTTAACGTTTCTGTCCGAAATATCATTATGTGTGGTGTTTTGTTTTTTGTTTTTTGTTTTTTTTTCTGGAGTATGGTGATATTTTATATTTTAAATATATTTATTTAATATATATTTTATGACATTTTTGTATACAGGGAGGTGGGACACGCATGCACGGCTTGTTTTTACAAGTTATGAATAAGAAAAGAATATATTTGTATTGTTAGTTTCCAACAAGATGTTTTTTGGAAGGGGTGGGGGGGGCTTTTGAACTACGAGTAGCAACAACAAACCGTTGCCTTCTCGTCGAGTGGTTATGGGGGATTGATTAATAAAAAAAAAACTTTGGAAGAAAAGAGGAGGAGGAGGAGCGTTAGCGAGTGAGCACCAACACCAGCACAGAGCACTACTCAGCACACCACACCACACCACCTCCACTCGCCGGTCACTACACCAACACCACCACACCACCACAACCACAACCAACACCAGTGTTTTGCTTTGAATGTTGAATTTATTTCAATTTGTTCAATAATCTTAAAGTTTCGTGTCTAATCGATTAGACAAAAATAAAACTTAAACAATAAAAATGAACAAAAATAGATGAAGATGAAAACTCGGTAACTCAAACTCAATTCACTCCTGGTAGAATGAGTTTAACATTAAACTTTCTTTTTTAACCCCTTAGACTCAAAATCAGGTTTCAAAAGTATTAAATGTTGTTTTGAACCGTGAACCGACACCGTACTGAGATTGATCAATTGTATTGTTTATTTTACCAGCTTATCAACCCTCTTGGATTTTTTTAATGCTGATAAAATATTTGGTTATGTTTGTTTATTTGGGTTTTTTTTTATTTTAGTTTGTTTAATTGTTTGTTTGTTTTTAAATTTTAATCTCACACACACATATTAAAAAAAGAACTAAGGGAGTTCGGAATATGAGGCCGAAAATAAAATCAATACTTTCTTAAAAATATATTCTTTTATTTTATTCTATTCGGTCTATATAAATTTGTTGGTATTTAAACTTTGGATCCTGACTTAGCAAAATTACCAACTAGTTACATAGTAAGCTGTTGCTATTGTTTTGTTCGTTTGTCTCTTCCTGTTCTTTTAGGGAACCATATCGACGCCAAAACACTGGTGAGTCGACAGGGCCGACATATCAGCCGGGCAGCCCTTTAAAGTCTAAAGAGTTGATTTAATGTTTGAATATTGCAGATGAGTTCATTATTGTGTACTACTACTACTACTACTACTCTGCTGAGGGTTTTTTTAAGGATTTCTACAAAAATCAACCCCAACCATAAAATTTGGTGTTTCGTGCCAAAAGAACGTTTTAATATTGGAACCCATTTCGCCAGGAGTTACACCAACACCATATATTCTTCAGGTGAATGACGAGTCTAGGAGGAAAGAAATGTAAATGCTAAAAACACTGAAAGAGCAACAAGCAAGTATAGCTGTTGTTGTTGTTACTCTTGTAGAAGAACAAACAAGACTAAGACAAACAGTCTTTAGGGTAGATTTTTGCACATACTCATATTTGGAGTGTAGGAGATACACATTATTTTACAATGAAAAATAAAGAATAATTTTATTTTAGAGATGATGAATGAAGTTTAGGGGTCATTTGAGTTGGGGTAAATCTTTTATTTACAAAACTAAAAGCAGACAAGATGGATAAATTTATCAAGTAAGAAGACATTTTTCTCTCGGACAAGAAGAAACGAGTAAAGAAAATAATACTTTCTTTTTAAAAATCTTTATCTTTTTTTTTACAGTGGGAATTTTGTGGAGGTCGGATTGTTTGACAACGGGTGGGGGACGTCAACGTCCCGTCCTATTTGGGATTTTTTTTTATATAGATATTTTAAGAAGCTTTATTCTAATTTCATCGAGCAGGTTTTCTTTTTCTTTTCTTTTTTTAACTACTTCTTATTTATTTATTATTTACATTTTAAATGGTGATATTTAAAAAAAATTAATTAGTCATAAAAAAGCAACACACACCTAAAAACAACAACAAAAAATCACTACTTCAAATTGATAAAATTATTCAAATCCTAGGAAAGAAACAAGATCATCATCAAATTAATTAATTTTATTCAAAATTTTGTAACCTTTCTCTGTTTGTGTCCAGCCAGCGAGTCAGCTAGAATTTGTAAAGTCTTCCTAAAATAATCTTTTGAACTTGTGTGTAAGTGGCACCAGTGAGTGCAGACAGAAGTGACTTCTTAAAAACTCAGATATTCTTTCTTTGTATTACAGAGACTTTTCAGTCCTATCTTCTTTGTAATAATGTTGATAAATTCAACGTTTATGTATCTTTATGGTTTTCTTCAAATATCGACTACTACTACCTGCCTTTTGTATCAAAATTACTCTAAAATGACAAAAAAAAACTTGAGAAGACTGAAGGATAAATTGGCCGAAAAACATAGTGAATCCAAATTAAAATGGAAACTCAACTAGTCAATCCCCACCCACCACTCAGAGCCACCACAGTCTAGTGTAAAATACAATATTAAGTCTGAAGGAGAGCAAATTTAACAAATATAAAGATGAAAGTGAACACTTATAATCAAGCCTCATAATAAGTATAAAGATTATCAAGCAAGCATCAAATAAGAACTATTCAGGTGATCAAGAAGCCTCATCTCAAAAAATAGTAAATTCAATAAATATAAAGATGAGGACTGTCCACATACAAATTATCAAGCCTCATCAGAAGAACAGTAAATTTAATAAATACAGACTCATCTCAAGAACAGTACATTTAACAAATATAAAAGCCGAGAAATATAGTTTGCATAATAAAAATACAAATAAATTAAGAAGCTCTGTCTGTGTCTTAGACATCCCGAAAAAACAATCAAGTATTCCTGTAAACCTAACCTTTTTTTTTCTTCTTTTTATAGTTTTCCTTAATCTTTATTTTATTATTATTGTTCCAAATCATTAAAATTAAGTTATTCGATAATTTTTTTATTTTATTTTTTTTTCCTCTCATTGGAATTTGAATGAATAGCCACCCAGTCAGCAATACCTGCTGCCTGGTGTTATTGCTTTCAGCTATCTATTCATTCAAATTGGGATATACGCCAAAACATTCAAAAATGAATTTTTTTAAAGTTAATGCTTTAAAAAAAATATACGTTTAGGAGGTAAAAACTTCGAAAAAAATGTTAAACTGATTTTTAATAATTTTATTTGTTCATTCAAAAGAGCATTAAATTTTACATAAGGTCTGAAAAAAATCCCCTTAAAATTGGATGAGTAAAAAAAGTTATTGGTGTATATTAAAAAAAAAAATAGTGTGTATTATTAAAATTTAATGCATTTCATGACGTAAAAGAGCGTAACGTATTTATTTGACGATTTTATTTTTACAAAAACTTGAGTTCGGTGGAGTTTTTTTTTTATTAGATAGAAATTTAATTTTCTATTAAAATAATGTTTCCGGAATAGAATCATCGAAAATTATTAGGTTCATACATTTATTTTACCGTTTGAAGTTGGGGTGGGTAAATAATAAACATTTTTGGAGACACCTACCTACCTACACACACAAAAACAGTGCTTTTAGTTTTACCTACCTTCTTTCAGAGTCTGTAAACTATCCCGAATTAGAACAACCAAGATAGCAACTATAACATGCAGATGTAAATCCCTCTTCATAGTGCATGTTTCTTCAAGTTATGGGCGTCCTTCATAGGTTATCCATGTATTAAGGGTCCACCAAGAAAAGGATAAATTTTCCTATTTTTCGTGTAGATAAACGAATAAAAATCCCCGTCTTGTGGTTCAACAACACTTCCAACCATCGGTCCTTGCTTTTAGGGTTTATTTCTTTTGCTTTTTTTCGAATTTTTATTTTGTTTATTTATTTATTGTGTAGGGGGGGGATTGTTTTAATTTCTAAATTTGATAAAATCGTTTCTTCTTTCTCTCTGTTGATCTGCATAAGCGTGGATAAATACATACGTATGTATATATGTATATAGATCATCCAGTAGCTCTCACCACCATGCGTTTGTGCTGGTACTTCTTCTTGGCATGTGCTTCTAGCTTGGATCGTGACAGAGAAAAAAAAATAGGTGCGCGTTTTAATGTAAATAATTCCAGTTTTCTTTTCTTTTTATCCCACAAAAACTAAATTATAAACGACTGAGGATGATAACAAGGTTTTTTTCTTCCTCCTGTAATTTCGGATTTTCAATTGAGAAATTAAATTAAATTCTATATCCTTATTATTTTCGAAAAGCAGTCCGTAGTGTTAATATTGTTGATGATGGCTGCATTTTTGTAGTTCTTTTTCTTTTCCTTCTTGCTCTCTCTGTCTGTCTGTCTGTCTCTATCTCTCTCTCTCTTTTTCTCTCTGTGTTTCTCTATCGTATATCTCTTTCCCTCTTGTTATTCAGTTGTGACTTGTAAATGTTATGATCGTATGATAAAAAGGAAGGTGGGGGGGACAAAAAGTCGTTTCCATAAACTTAATTTTTTTTTAGATTAGAAATATTTTATTTATTTATTTTTTAGATAATTTATTTAATTTTAATTATAGGTTAAAAAATATCAAATCCATTTTTTTCTGGGTGTGCAAACAAAGTAAAAGTATTAACTCTCTCTCTCCCAGAGAGAAATAGAAAAAAAAAAGGCGTTTTTTTTTTTTTTTTTTAGGCCGGTTATCTAATAGGGTCGATAAATCTATCGGAGACACTTTACACCGTGTCAAATCACGATCACAACATTCACAAGTCATTTCACAAGTTTATTTTGTTTTTTGATAATTTGGCACGTGAGAAATTTGACTTGAATAATTAAAATGAACAAACGGACATAGTTAATATGATAATATTGAAATAAATTTAACAGAACTAATTATAACCCTTTTTTAGACCCTAAAGAGACAATAATATCGGCCCTGACGATTTAAGTCAAAAGAACACACACACACACACACAACGATATTTCAACCTCCACCTTTGGACTCTGACTTAGTAACATTACCAAGTAGTCACTCACTCAGGGCCGTTCTAATAAAAAAAAAAAACATATTAGGGTTGAAATGTCTTTGGTTACTAAGGCCGATATATCGGCCCATTAGGCTAGACAGGCTTAAAATAACAACTCCCCTTCACTTTTTAAGTTTCGACTGATAAAGTTACGCCTGCTAATATTAGAAAAAAAAATTCTTATATTGAATAATTATTCTTTTGGTTGTTGGTTGGTTTATTTAACAACTAGCATATCGACTCTCATTGGATCATTTTCTGAAAAATAATTTTATTTGTTTAATTTGGGTTGTTTATAACTTTTTAGTTTTTTTTTCTAGAGTGGTTGCTTGTTTTTTAGGATGAAAGTTTTGATTGAGTTAAAGGCTTTTTTTAGGCAGGGTATTGTATAATATCTTTTAGTTATTTTTTTCTTTTTTTGGTTGTTGATTTCTTTTATTTGTATATTTTTGTTCATTTGTATATTTTTATTTATTAAAAAAAATAATTTTTTAACAATTTTAAACTTTATTTAATCAAGTCAATACAACAACAACAATACTCTTTCTTTAAAAATAAATTTTTAACAATTTTAAACTTTAGCTAATCAAGCAAGGTAAGAAGAATCTTTCTTTAAAAAATCATAATAATAATTAGTTCTGTTATTTTCATAAAAAATAGTTCTGTTAAATGTGGCCTTGGGCTTTTAATTTTGGAAGATGAAAGGATCAACAACGGGACCACACATTTATTTATTTATTTAAAAAAATTATTTATTTTTATTTAACATCGACACGCAAGAAGACCACGGTGACGACCAATAAAAACTGCTAGAAGTGGTAGTGCTGTGGTGCAAATTAGTACTAATACCACTATCCACCACCAAGACCTACGATGGCGAAATAGGTATGGCATATTTTCTTCTTTTATTTTTTTTATATCTATACATATATTTATGTAAGTATATTTATTCATTTATTTGTTTTTGCTGCTGGTGCTGGTGCTGATAATTCCAAGACGGACGGTGAAAGAAAGGGCTATCTTATTCATTTGTTACATCCTAACAATCATTCATTGCGATGATGATCATGATTTTAGTAGTAGTCGTAGTAGTTCATATTTCTTGTGTCTACGACTACTACTAGTCCTTTTTCTTCTCACCGGTAGAATTATTTTGTAAACTAGTAGGTATATACACGACACGACACACGACATCATCATCGGGTGTTTTACTGTTTTACTGTTTCGCTTACGGTTTTGAAGTCCGACTACTGACTGCCTTATCCAGTGGATGATTTTATCCACTAGTGCCACTGCCACAGGTGGCTGCTCGCGGGTTCAAATCCCAGTCAGCCATTACGTTTACAATTAAACTTATATCCTCGGGAAGCGACGATGGAGAGCATTAGTAAAAGCTTGGGCTCTGGAATCATATTACGCGAGTTCAAATCCCAGTTAAAACCATTACTTTCACTTTAACAGCCTCGGGTAATATCCTTGGGAAAACAAACCCCAACATTCCCTCCAGCTATGGATTAAACAGTGCATATTGCATCTGATATTGTTTTTCAAAAATTGTGAATAAACAAAAAAAGCGTTGATCAAAAATCTGATTGTTCCCCGGCATTAAATGGCCCTAACAACAAGTAGATATTTGTATTTACTTGGTCGAGCGAGTACCAACCCAAGTTAGGCACAAGGCCATTTCTAGGTGCTCTATACCTAGGCTTTTTGCATTTAGCGTTGTCCTTCTCACCTAGATGAGTTGCTCTACCATGTTAACGAGCCCCATCTGCCCAAGGCAGCTAAAGGTGAATATAATAGTTTTGATTGGGATTTGAACTTGCGTGATGCAATTCCAGAGTCCAAGCTTTTACTAATGTCCCACCCTTTTGCTGCCCGAACAGATTGATATGCCCTAAAACAAAAAAATCTAACAAATATTAACTAATAGAAACTCAGCTCATTCAAATTGGGCAATCCAGCGGTCGGTCCACCCCCATTGACAGCAAAGAAGGAGGTAACACGACACAATTTAACCCTCTCCCCCACAATTTTGTAACCAGTTTAAGCTGCGAGAATAGTCTGAAAGTTGGATTTATTTATTGTATAATTACATGAACAGCGACGGTGGAGCAGTGGTAAAAGCTCGGCTTCTGAAATCGTATTACGTGAGTTCAAATCCCAGTCAAGACCATTATTTTCACTCTAGCAGCCTCGGGCAGATGGGGCTCGTTAACTCGGAAGAGCAGCTCATCTAGGTGAAGGGTAACACTGAAGTCAAAATGCCCAGGTATATAGAGCACGTAAAAATGGCCTTGTGCCAAACTTGGATTTGTGTTCACCAAGTAAATATAATAATTTCATGGTGCCATTTTGGTCTGAAGAAAAACCCAATATTATAAGGTTTTGTCTTGGTTTTTCTTAATTTGACAAGGGGTAACCAATAGCTCTTCCAAGTTACCCCAATAATAAAAGCGCATATGATGGGGTGCGTTACCCCAACAGTTTATTGATGGGGTTTCATAGGGTTTTCCTAACTATTTCAGGGTTTACCGACTTCTCACCACCCAACTAATCATCACGGTCTTTTCATCGCTAGACTTTTCATCATTAGGTTTTTTCATCACGTGGACAATTCATCACCCCGATATCGAACTTTTATTACCCCCGAAGAAAAAAAATTACATATATTCATGTAATAATGTTAATTTATGTAATTATGTTTTTATAACATAAATTTTTTACCCCCTTCAACAATTTTGGGATTATTTTTACGAGATATTATTAAAATCTTGTGAATAATGTCATCAACTTTTTCAAAAACAATAAAAAATTATTTCAATTAATTTATTTTCTATCATTATTATATTTAAAAACTTAAACAAACTTCTCGAAATAGTTTCATTTTATTTTAATTTAATATTGGCAAACATTACAGAACTTGAATTTGAAAAAAAAAGTCCAAATGATAAGGTATCCAAATGATGAAAAGGCTCGGAGTGATGAATTGTCAACGTGATTAAAAAAAACCATGTGATGAAAAGTCTAGTAATGAATAGACAATGATGAATAGTCAGGTGATGAAAAGACCGTACATCCTATTTCAGAAGTGTTTGGTCCATTTAGGATAGGGTGCACCTGCACTATTCAACCTAGGGTGATATGGGAGTCAGTGGGGTGACATTTAAGCTGACCCTCGCCCCAAGGGGATCTTTATACTAACTATGCCACTGGATGAAGTTTAGTAGTTTTGAAAAGTTAATTAACCCTTTCGACCATAAAGGGCCGTTATATCGGCCTTTGTTACTTTAGGTAAAAATCAACATAACGACATTTCAACCCTGATATGACCCTTTTAATAGAAAAGCTGTGAGTGAATACTTAGTAATTGGACTCCAAATGATTAGGGCAGAATATCGGCCCATGTGTGTGTCCCCTATGGCCTTAGCTTGCCAGGGGTGTGATATCAGTTCTTTAGGGTTCAAAGGATTAAAGTAAAATGAAGTAGAACAGAATAGAAAAATAATATCTTGTTTAAAATTGGTTTCCAAAAGTCATGTGCAAATTAGTTGGCTAATTACAGTGCCATGCTTAGCCACATAGTGGCCACTAAGCAGAATGCTCCTTGCAACCCCTTAACTCTAAAAAGGCAACAAGTCCCCCCCAACATGCTGGAGGCTTTGATCAAACAATATACATTCATACATACATACATACATACATACATACATATGCATTTACATAGAGAGAGACACACAAACAGATAGATGGATTGATATATATATATATTTCAACTTTTAAGTGTGATAATGATTTTCCAGTTAATCCTAATAATGATTTATTTTGGTAATCTTTTGCATTAAAAAGATCTGTGGAGCCAAGGAGCCTTGTGGCCTCTAAGTAGCTTGCAGCTTCCGTGCAATTGTGGAGTCTGTGGGGGCCCTAAGTATGGCCCTATCTAATTGGTTATGACTTGCTTGTTAGGATTACTAATAAAATCATCTGCAGCAATCACTCAAAATCGAGTATGGCTACCACAGGGTAATTCCCTCTCTGTTTTGATGGAATCCCTGTGGAAGATGCATGTGCATGACATTGTTTAATTTGGGGAGGCTGCTGCACAGGAAGCTAGCATACATTCTTTAAAAAGAAGAGGGCTTGAATCCAGTGGCATGGAATCCAAGACAGCTAGAAACCCTCTTCTTGTCATTGTGAAACTTGCTTAAGATCAGCCATCATCCTCTGTCTGGTCCATCGTTGAGGTCTTGGTTGGATTTAACCACACTCCCAGACACTAACTTAAAATTTTCCATCTCCCAGCACAAGATATAATACTTGGTTATTTTTAAATGCTCCGCCATCTAAGTACTGACCAGGCTCGATGAAGCTTAACATTGGTGATCGGACGGGATCTGGTGTCGCCATATAAAAAATAAATATATTAAAAAAATATTTTTTGAAATTCTTGGTATGAGGTATGATTCATGAGGTATTTTTCGAACTATTGTCCTCATCTATATTTTTATTCTATTTATCATTCAGTCAAAATGTAGTCAGGGCCGTGCTTAGTGTCCTCGCAGACTCCACAACTGCAGGGGGTGCCGCAAGCTCCCTAGGGGTCGCAAGGCTCCTTGGCTTCACAGATTGTAATGCGAAAAAATTACCAAAATAATTGATTGTTAGGATTAATTAGAAAATCATTAACAAAATTGAAATATACATCTATCAATGCATCTTTCTTTCTGCCTATCTCTCTCGATATATATATTTGTATATGTATGTAAATATAGTCGAAGGCTCTAGTATGTTGAAGGGGGGCAACTTGCCTTTTTTAGGGTAAAGGGGCTGCAAGGTGTATTCTGTGACGGGGCCGCTTAGTGGCTAAGCACGGCACTGTGTGTAGTGTGGGGTCTTTTAATCTAATTTCAGTTTTGTTGAGATTCTATCTTCTGGGTAATCCATCGTCTATCCATTCTTATCTATCTATCTATCTATCTATCTATCTATCTATCTATCTATCTATCTATCTATCTATCTATCTACCTACCTAACTATTCTATCTATCTATATATCTATCTGTCTGTATATCCATCTATCTATTCTATTCTATCTATCTACGTATCTACCTATCTATCTATTTATCTTTCTCTCTCTCTATCTCTCTATCTATCTCTCTATCTACCTAACTATTCTATATATCTATCTATCTATCTATCTATCTATCTATCTATCTATCTATTCCATTCTATCTATCTATCTATCTATCTATCTATCTATCTATTCCAGTCTATCTATCTATCTATCTATTCTATCTATCTATCTATCTATTCTATCTATCTATCTATCTATTCCAGTCTATCTATCTATCTATCTATCTATCTATCTATCTATCCCAGTCTATCTATCTATCTATCATATATAACTGCTTACTAATTGACTATTATCTTGCTATCATATATACTTCTCTTCCTTAACCCGTCTCTGAAGACATCTTTAGTGTCAACAAATTTTATACAAGACCTTTTATCTTTTGTTCTTATCTCAGATATATTGAATTGGTACTTTTCTCGGACAGTTTGATAAGTTGGCCAATAAGTTGAGATTTGTTTTCTTTATTTTCAATTTAGTTTATCATTTTATATAGTCTTTATTTTGTCATTCGTTTTATATAGTCTTCTTTTTCTTATTGTTCTTCTTACAAGACACCTCCAAATATTTATTCCTGGGGGAGGGTTTAAAGTTTTACACCATTGGCAAACAACTTTCACAATTTATGCATCCCAAAAAAAAGCCCACTGAATTTACCAACAAGAACAATATTATATTTACTTGATGAGGACAAGGCCATTTTTACGTGCTCTAACCCGGACTTTTTACATTCGGTGTTACCCTTCACCTAGATGAGTTGCTTTCCGGAATTAATGAGCCCCATCTGCTCAAGGCAGCTAAAGGTGACTGTAATGGTTTTGACTGAGGTTTGAACTCGCATAATACGATTTCATAGTCTGAGCTTTTACCAATGCTCCACTGTCGCTGCCCAAGAACAACATGAAGAAAATTTGGAGAAGAAAAAAAGAATGAAGAAACCAAACAAAACTTATCCTTCACCTAGATGAGTTGCTTTCCTGAATTAATGAGCCCCATCTGCCCAAGAACTATGAAGAAAAATTGGAGAAGAAAAAAAGAATGAAGAAACCAAACAAAACTGAGGATAATTCAAATAATTATGGATAATATTTAAACTTATTAAGAATACAATTTTATTTTTTCAAACAAATTGAAATGATTTCAATGCTGTATATAATTGGACCTGATAAAAACACACACATGCTACAAACCTCTAAGGTAAGATTGTGTATTGTAAATTATTTAGAGTTTAGATTTTCTCATTCAAGGAGTCCAACATCTTCTTTTCTTTCCTCCCAAAATATCAACTTTTGTGCTTCAAAATTAGAAAAGTTGACTGCAAAATAGCAAGTAATTATCGATGGTCGCGCATTCTTATGTCTGAGTCTCAGGTCTATCATCTGTCCCCTATTTTCTAGGATGTTTATGTTTTACATGTCTTTCCAAAGCCCAATTCAATATCAGGTCTATCATCTTTATTATTCATTTTTTTATTATTCATTATTCAGACTTTTTGTCCTCATCTTGGAAGTTTGTTATGATGTTTTTTTAAAACTATGTTCCAGTCTAGTCCACATTAAAGGCAGTGATTACTGGGGATACAGTTACAAGACTCGGTATTCCTATCTGAGGTCACGGTTAATCACCTAGGGCAAAATGTAGTGTAGAAAAACATCATAAAAAAACACCAAAATAAGGACAAAAAGTATGAATAATAAAGTTAATTCCTAAATTATGAAGCTTCATCTCAAATGTAGTGTAGAAACATCAAAACTACCAAGATGAGGACAAAAGTCCAAATAAAGTTAATTCCTAAATTATGGAGCCTCATCTCAAATGTAGTGTAGAAACATCAAAATTACCAAGATGAGGACAAAAGTCCAA
>JAUZSX010216833.1:0-15823 GCA_034780655.1 Idiosepius hallami
CGTGTGCCCTCCCTCAGTACACTGTGTAGTAGTGCATGAGGGAGGCGATCACTTTTCATTCTGTGTACATGACCAGCACAGCGAAGTCTCATAAGCTTCAATCTGGAGGAGAGCGGACCGGACTTGGTTCGGTTAAACAGCTCCGAATTGGTGATGCGGTCTGACTGATCATACCACAAATTACCGACCAACCCCGTAAAGTACCTCATATTCCTAAAGGGGTCACCCATTTTTGAACTGAACAGGATCTACGATGCTTTACTTCGGGGATCTTGCGTGAACCGGAGTCTCGAACGTGACATGACCGTACTTTGTTGTTGTTGTTGTTGTTGTTGTTGTATAGAAAGGGTCAGTGCACCAACGTGACCTGAAACGTGAAATTTGGGAGACTCTAGCGATTAACAATGGCGAGATTTAACATAAAGAAAATTGTTATTTGATCTAACGATAATATTTGGGTAAAAGGGAGAAGATGGGGGAGAGGATGAAGAAGAAGAAGATGGAGGAGGAGGAGGAGGAGGAGAAGAAGGTGAAGGTGAAGAAGAAGAAGAAGAAGAAGGTGAAGAAGAAGAATGAAGAAGAATGAAGAAGAAGAAGAAGAATGAAGAAGAAGAAAAATGAAGAAGAAAAATAATAAGAAGAATGAAGAAGAAGAAGAAGAATGAAAAAAAAGAAAAAGAAGAAGGTGAAGAAGAAGATAAAGAAGAAGAAGGTGAAGAAGAAAGAGAAGAAAAAGAAGGTAAAGAAGAAAGAGAAGAAGAAGAAGAAGAAGATGAAGAAAAAGAAGAAGAAGGTGAAGAAGAAAGAGAAGAAGAAGAAGGTAAAGAAGAAAGAGAAGAAGAAACAGAAGAAGAAGAAGAAAAAGAAGAAGAAGGTAAAGAAGAAACAGAAGAAGAAGAAGAAGAAAAAGAAGAAGAAGGTGAAGAAGAAGAGAAAGAAGAAGAAAAAGAAGACAAGAAAACTGAAAAAAAAGAGAAAAAAACAAAAGAATAAACTTTAAATCCGTCGAATTTGTCGTGAGCACCTGTTTGAGCCCGAAGAATATTTTAAGCCTTCCCTCTCTCTGTGTCTCTCTCTCCCTGTCTCTGTCTCTGTGTGTCTGTCTGTCTGTCCCTCTCTCTCTCTCTCTCTGTCTCTCTCTCTGTCTCTCTCAATGTCTCTGTCTCTCTCTATCTCTCCCCGCCTGTCTGTCTGTCTCTCTCTTTCTCTCTCTCTCTCTCTCTCTCTCTCTCTCTCTCTCTCTCTCTCTGTCTTTTCTCTCAGATAAAATTGATATTTTTATATGAAATACTTTGAAATGAAAATAAATATATGACTTATAATTTTAATTATGAATCATCACGAGCAAAATGTATTTGTAAATTACCGAAAACTTTGAATTGTTGCAATTTTTAAACTTTTAAACTAATTTCCTCAAACGTAGGTAAGGATTGGGAAAAATATATGGTAAGGATATTTTTTTATGTCAAATTTTAACTATCATCAACATCGCTTCTCTTGGATTCCAAAATCGACCTGCCCTATTGTCCCAAGTGGACTTCCAATATAGAAAAGAAGATCCTGAAAAAAAAAGATTGAAGTTCTCTTTAATGAGACTTCTATAAAGAATCATAGATACAATGTAATGTTTAGAATTGTATTTCTTCTTACTTCTGTAATAAATTTCTGTTTTTTCTCAATTTCCAGTTCTAAAGAATTAATCAAACGCGCCATCCTTGACAATGACTTTATGCGTAAATTGGACATGTCCCAAATCCGGGAGATTGTGGACTGCATGTACCCTGTTGAATATGCTGAGAACAGTCTTATTATCAAAGAAGGGGATATCGGATCCCTTGTATATGTCATGGAAGGTAGGTAATTTAAGAAATCTATCATAATATAAAAAATCAGAATGTCTTTTTTGTATGAGACCCTACTTTCTGTAGTTCTTCACAAAATGAAATCAAAATCTTTTTAGGCGTCCTGTTTATATGTAGAAAAATTATATGACTTTTTTCCTAAGAAAATACATTAGCAATTTAGTAAAAACAAATTGTAAACTCTTTAGAGTTTGCAATGTGATCAAACTAAAGAAAAAAGACATTACTTTCTGTCAAACCAAATACAATAGCAATTTGATCAAAGCATTTATTGTATAAATCTTTAGAGGTTGCAGTGTGGTTAAGCTAAAATAGATGCAAAACTTTCTCTCTACCAGATTCCAAAAGCAATTTTAATAAAAGCGTCAATAAAACTTAAGAGGTTACAACCTAAAAAAATCATCTTTTTCTATCCAATTAATGCAATAACAAATTAATCAAAACACTTAATGCACAAGTCTCCAAAGGTTGCAATGTAATTAACTAAAAAAATAACATTACTTTCTCTTTAACCTATTGAAGTAGCAAGAAAATTAAAACACCAAAAGGTTCTTAAGAAGTTACGTGATCAACTTAGAAAAAAGACATTATTATTTAGAATAGCAGTTTATTGAAAACACTTATAAATCTTACAATTTTGCAATGTGATCAAATATAAAAAATAACACTATATCTTTCAAACCAAATACAATAGCAATTTAACTAAAAAAAACAAACAAACACTAATATAGTCTTAAGAGGTTACAATGCTATCAAACTAAGAAACAAACAACAAAAAATATTACTTTCAGTACAACAACGCAATAATAATAATCATCTATTCTTTTGGTTCCTGACATCCAAATTTCATAGTCACTCAGGGCGGTTATAATAGAGGAACATATTAGGGACAAAATATTGATGTGTTTTCATTAGCTTTAAGTCATCAGGGCCGAGATATCGACCCTTTTGGATCCAAAGGATCAAGGGAATCCAGACAACTTTTCATTCCAATTTTATTGTCTATTCACATGAATCGATTCTTATCAATCATTATTTTTACGCATGGAAATGAATCTGCTTATGCCAAAAGTGGAGTAACAGTTTTACATTTTGTGTATTTTAGAAGGAAGAGTGGAAGTCACAAAAGAAGGGCAAAAGCTTTGTGCCATGGGACCCGGGAAGGTTTTCGGTGAACTGGCCATTCTTTATAACTGTACTCGAACAGCTAGCGTTCGTGGTAAGTAAACTATTCATTTAATTTTTGTACAGATTAGTTCTTTAAAATAATAAACTGTTTTTTGTGCCTTTTTAAAATTAAAAGTTTTTTATGTTACAAAAAACTCAACTTGGATTTTGACGAATTTTTCGGAATAATTTAAATGTTAAATTTACAATTATTAATTGTAATATTGCCTTCGTCCTTAAATTGTGTTTTTTTTTTTTTCTTGATTTGAAAACTATGAATGGCTTTTTTTGTCGAATTTTCTAAAAGAAAATTATTTTTTCTAAATAAATAAATCTATTTTAAAAGTATATAAAAGACAACCATAAGCAATTAATAAAATGAAATTGCGTTATTTTTTGTAGTCTAAACTTAGGAAATGGAAAATGCTGGAATTTTAACATGCGGGTTCATCGAGTGGGGTTGGGCGAAGGAAAGAGAGATAAAAAATGGCGCTTGGGGTTATATTACGTACGTTCTTGCAAATTCACGTAAAATCTCGTTACACGGATGCCATTGAGGGATACTAGAGAATGTATACAACAAGCACGATTTTGGGGGAGACGAGTATGCCGATCTTGGACAAGTGACTGTGCGAGTGCATCCTTGACAAGTTTTGCCAAGACTTTTTTGTGTTAAGTTGCAACCCCCTCCGCCAGAATATTTTTGATACTAGAAATGATAACTATGAACAGAAATGTTTTTTTATGAATCTTAAAAAAGATAACTTAGCATGACCGAAAGTTAATTCGATCGAAACTTTGTGAAAAAAATTACAATAAAAACGAGGACAATAGTCATTATAATGCTAGTAAAATTTAACATCTAAAGTATTCCAAAAAATATATCAAAATCTAAGTTAGCTTTTTTATAACAAAAAACTTTTAGGCAAGAATGCATTGTCGTGCCCATTTCCAATCAACTTAAGACAAGTACAAACACTACACAGAAAGTGCTGGCCCGAGATACTTTCACTCAAATTTGTACCCCCTAACAGAAAAGCAAGTCTGTATAATAAATTTATACTAGACCAAGGAGAAAATTGGTCCAGATGGTTCAAAGATGCGACCAAGTTAAATTATTAACCTCTTGAGCAGACCAAGCATGGTCGTAGTCCTATAGCAATGAAATATAGATAAATAGTTTAAAGTGATAAATAAGAACAGATATTATCATAATATATGGGCATATAAAAAATATGGATTGAAAATATTATATTTATTAGAATAATAGGTGAAAAACATAAACACATTAAGAACACATGAAAACTTACTAGAAATAGAATATACAAGATAAACATATGCATAACTGTCTACCCACAAGGCCAAGCGGACCTTCCAAGTTTCTCGTAAATAAACAAATAAAGAAACATCACAGCTATGATAAGGTTTAATAGTTTTAGTTGCTTTGGTTTATTTATATCATCTGTTTATTTATGCAGCTCTAACCACATGTCGATTATGGGCGATTGATCGGCCATGTTTCCAAAGTATAATGATGCGAACTGGTTTATTGAGGCATTCAGAACACATGGCCTTCCTCCGAAGGTAAAAATCATTTTATGACCATCTCTAGTCATTATAGAATCATTTTATAACCATCTCTCAAGTCCTTCAAAATCAATTTATACTGCATTGACTTTTTCGGTGCAATTTAATATTCATATACTCGCAAATTTTTTCGTGATTACTTCTAGTTATTATTAATATTTAATCTTATTTAAATTTTTTATTGTTTCATCAAGTCATTATTGTTATTTCATTTTTTGTAAATTTTTTCATGGTTCCATAAAGTTATTTTAGAATAGTAAATTTTTTTGTACATTTTTCATGATTCCATCAAGTTATTATTGTTTCATTTTTTGTAATTTTTTATGATTCCATCTAGTCATTATCAATATTTAATTTCTTATAAATTTTTATAGTTCCATCAAGTCATTATCAATACTTTATTTTTTGTAAATTTTTCAGGGTTCCATCAAGTTATTATTTTCATTTCATTTTTTTGTAATTTTTTCAGAATTCTATTATGTTATTATTAATATTTGATTTTTTTTATAATTATTTGATTTTTTGTATATTTCTCACGGTTTCATCAAGTTTTTATTTATATTTCATTGTAAATTTTTCATGGTTTCATCAAGTAATTATTAATATTTCATTTTGTAAATTTTTCATAGTTTCATTAAGTATTTATTAATATTTCATTTTTTGTAAATTTTTCATGGTTTCATCAAGTAATTATTGATATTTCATTTTTTGTAAATTTTTCAGGGGTCCATGTACATCTATTCATTAATTTTTTTTTTTTCATTTTTTTCCAGCGTCCCAACTTTTATGACTTTACCAGAAGAGAATCTTAGCAAAATTGCTGACGTTTTGGAAGAAGTAAGATTTATCCTCATTATTATTGTTTAGGATGTTTCATGTTGAATGTTTCCATTTTCTATCTTTTTTATGATGAATTCTCATGCTGGTCTAAATTAGTGGTTCTCAACCGCACTTTTTTTTTACTCATAAAACTTCTTTCATTTTTATAACTTTATATTGCCCGCACTGTAAGTCATTCTGGAGTCTTTGTGACAAATTCACGCTCAGATCGCTGACGTTAAGCAACGTAGCACCTGTTCAGAACAAAGATGGGTGACACCTTAAGAATATCAGGTACTGTAGCAGACTGGTCGCCAGTCATTGGCACAATCAGAGGAATGCATAAAGCTTTGAAACTGATAGACCTTAACCCTACCAGAAAACGCTATCATGCAAGCTAACAAATTCCTCGATTAGAGCTATCCCCTAGGGTAAGAACAGGGAATTTCAGAATAATCTGAGATTGCGAAAAATCTATAAAAACAGGAAGACTGATCTGGAGATCAGAGAGAGAAAAGGTCTTCCTTCTGACCAACAACAACAACACACGCAATATAGTTCCAGCCAGATACAGTTTTGACTATTTCTCTATCTGTATTCGATAGCTCTTTGGTCTCTATGTAAGCAGATTATTTCAGTAACTCTGCATTTAAACTCTGCATGTAACTCTGCATTTAAAGTGTTATTTTCTACTTCTTTCATATCTGCTTGGTTAACTATCTTTTTAATAGATGCTTTTTTTTCGAGATTAGGTTTGACAAATTGTGGATCTATTCTTCTGACTATTGTTCTCATCCAGATAGTTTTTTTTATCTTCCCAACCATTAAGATGAAACTTGATAATTTGTACATTGATTTTTTGGACTGTTGTCCTTCTCTTTATCATTATTATTTTCACAATCGTTGAGATGAGGCTTGATAATTTACAGACTTATTTTTCGAGCTACTGTTTTCATTCTTGCTATTGATATATTCGCAATCCTCAAAATGAGACTACATAATTTGTAGATATATTTTTCGGGCTGTTGTTCTCATCCTTATCATTGTTATATCCCTAATCCTTGAAATGGGACTTGGTAATTTGCAGATCTATTGTTCAAACTGCTGTTTTTGTCCTTATTATTCTTACCTTCCCAATCCTTGAGATGAAATTTTTATCCTCATTATTATTTTTGCGCAGAAGTATTACTGATGTTGTTAGCAAAGTTATTCATTTCTTTTTTTTAACTCTTTTGTACAGATCTTTTGTAATTTCTAAAAATTTGTTTAAAATATTTAAATTATTACATTTGTAGATCTATTTTTCGAACTGTTTTTCTCATCTTTATCATTATGACCAGTTCTTTAGATAAGACTTCATCATTTGTTCACTTATCTTTTTTAACTTTTACACTCCTCCTTATCATTATTAGCTTCACGGTGATTTGGCTGATGGTTTCCTTAGTCTTCTTCATAAATAAAGGATTAAATTCGAAGTTCCATGAAAACTGTAATTAAGTATATAATGATTTCCAAGAAAATTCACCTGAAGAAGACCTAGGGTTTCATCATTGAGACACTGTGAAGATGAAGGATTAAGTTTCATTTTAAATATGCTTTCTTTCATTTTCTTTTTTTTTTTTTCTTGCAGACACACTACGAAAATGGAGAATATATTATTCGACAAGGGGCTCGAGGAGACACATTTTACATTATTGCAAAAGGCATGGTTAGTAAAATATTATCAAATACTTCCTTCTTGGTAAAGCAGAATCAAAAAAAGACAAAAAATATTTCAATTAAATTAATAAAACTGGATGAAGGCTGCAACAAAGGATGGCCTCCAGTCGTCGGGGTTATCTCCATGCCATTGGAACCATGTCATCTTCTGTCAAAGGACCGTGTGGTGACTGCAGATGCATCAGTAATCTCCCTACGTTAAAAGACATCACGCACAAGCCACCTCCGGAAATGGTCCGCAGAGACAAGACGGAGGACAGTGATACTCGTTAATGAGTGACCGCCAATGAATGAATTTGAATGAACAAAAAACTCATCAGTTTTTCAATGTCAGTAATTACGGACTAAATTTTTCGCTCAATCTCGTGATTCGAATCTTAACATCATTTAATTTTTCTTGATAGTTTATGTTTCCAGCTTAACAACAATCTGATTCAAGCAGATGTCACATTCTCTAGCAAAGTTCTTCATTTCTTTTCTTATTTTTATAAATCTTTTGAATTATTTTAATTTTTATTTTCTTCTTTTTGTTTTTTGGCCATGTCTATTATTTTTTTTTTTTTTTTAAATATAATTTTTTCTGACTCTTTTTTTTCTGACAATTTCTTCTGTTTTTTTTTTCTTTTTTTAAAATCTTATATTTATTATTTCGTTTCTTCATCTTATTTATTTTTTGTTCATTTTTGTTCTTTTTTTCTATCTTTTTATATTTTTTTTGAATATTTTTTTCGTTTTTCTTAGAAAAATCTTATTTCTTTTCTTTTTTTCTTCTCACTATTTTATAAAAATCTTTTTTCTAATACAATTTTTCTTCCTTAATCATTTAAAAAAAAATTTTTTTTTTGCTATTTTTTTCTAATTTTCTGACTCTTTTTTTTTTTTCTTCTTTAAAATGATATTTTTTTAAAATATCATTTTTAAAAATTAGTTGTTTTTAAAAGTATTTTTTAAAATCTTTTTAAAAATCTTTTTTTTTTAAATCTTTTTTATTTGATACTATTCATTCTTAATACTATTTCTTTTTTCTTTTTTTCATTTTTTGTATTTAAAAATATTTTATCTTCTGTCAATTTTTCTGCTACGATTTACTTTTAAACACATTTTTGTCTTTTCATAAATACATTTTTTTTTAAATCTATTCTAGCTTGAATTAATTTTGCAACCCTTTTTTCTTTTCCATTTCTTTTTTTCAAGGTAAAAGTAACAAAAAGAATAAGCGGCACCCAACAAGAACAACTTATCCGTGTTTTACAAAAAGGCGACTTTTTTGGAGAAAAAGCGCTACAAGGGTATGGATTTGGATTTATTTAAAACTTTTTTTCATGGCCGTGCGTAGCACCCCCGTGGACCCTGCAATTATGTGACTTTTTGGCTTCACAGATCTATTGTAACGCAAAAAATATCAAAAAATTGATTATCATGATTAAGTAGAAAATCCTTATCACACTTATATGTTGAAATATACATCTATCAATCTATCTCTTTGTTTGTCTATTTGTCTTTCTTTTTCTCCCTCTCTCTATATATTTTTATTCATATGTATATATAGTCTTTGATCAAAGCTTTAGAATGTGTGCAAGTTGCCATTTTTGCAGTAAAGAGGCCATAAGACGCATTCTGCGTCGCGGCCGCTATATGCATAAGCACGGTTCTGGTCTTGTTTGTAATGTTATAAAATGCAAAAATGATCTAACATTGCCATGGGAGAGTCCTTTTTCTACGTCAGTGGATGGATAGGCAGTCGGAATCTTAGTAAACGAGTTCGAATCCCAGCCATTTTATTCGGGAAAAATGATAAATTCTAACAATTTTCATCTATGGATTTAATAGCCCCTATTGTGTTATTAAAAATATAAAACTATATGTGAACAAAAAAGGGTTTACCAAAAATAATTGTGATTGATATTAGAATTATTCTAAATGTTAGGATTATTGCAGGTTGAAAATTAGCAAGTTAAAAATTTGACAATAATAGAAAGTAACACTACAAAATTAAAAAAAAAATCAAAAAACACATGCCTAAAAAACATATCAAAATATAAAAAAACAAAGCCAAACTGTCGGGAAAAAAGCCAGATTATTCAAAAATGGCATTAAAAAGACCAATCTGGTAAACCAGTTTCACATTGATTTGAATCGACAATACAACACTTCAGAAAGATAACTCCAAATATTTATTCATACATATAATTTTTTTATTAAAGATTTTTGATTTGTTTGAATTATAAACCTTTACAACATGTTACTGGAAAAAGAAATATAATGGTGAAAGAAAATATGACAAAGCAATGGAAAAATCAATTTAAGTATTTTTATCATATTTTTCCAATTGGTATAAATAGATATAGAAATTGTAATTTTACCTTTTTGTTAAATAATTATTAATACTGTTCTGCTTTAATTTTGCTTGTCATTTGGCTTTTTACCTTTTTTCTGGTTTGGCAACCTTGATCTGAAAAAGGTTTCCTTAACGTATTATAATCTTTTGCTTCTCACTATATCTAAAAAACATAAAATGAAAGAAGATATAAGTGAATGTTCTAATTAGAATTCTTTCTATTTTTTCTTGCTTCCGCTTTTAGAGATGATTTACGGACTGCCAATATTTTAGCTGCAGACCCAACAGGAGTTGATTGCCTTGTCCTTGACAGAGAGTAAGTACTTTCATAACTATGCGGATGCTTTAAAGATTCTATAAGAAAAACAATACTCCACAAATGATTACCTTAAACGAAACCAAAATATTATTCACAAACAGTTGAAACTTATATAAAAAAAAGCGTCAAAGATGTCATTTTACAGGTTTTTTTATGGGTTTAAAGAAATTCCTATGATCTAATAAACATACAATTTTATTATAAAACATTTAGACATTAGAATTTTTACCAATAACAAAGTTTTTATTCATTGTTTCACAGGTAATCTTAAAGGAAATGCTGAAAATGCTCTCCATTGGCATTATATCATTATTTTCTACAGCACAAAATGTTTTAGGACACCCTGTTTATACAAATGAGGCTCGTTAACTCAGAGAGTAATTTATCTAGGTGTAAAGACAATACTATTTTCAAAATCCCAGGTAAATGAGACTCATCAGTATACGAAGAGTAACTCATCAAGGTGAAGGTTAATATTCTATACTCACGCTAGTGGGCGCCAATATGTATAAGTACCTATACATACACACACACACACATTATACATATCAGCACCCAAGGTTGTGGGTATATAGCATTACCAGGTGAAGGGCAACACGGATTTCAAAATGTCCAGGGGATGTAAAACTTTCCTTGTGCCTGATTTGGTTTGGTCCCCGACCGAGAAGATATCCGCAATACTGCCTATACAATTCAGTAACCATATTTTCCTTTCGTCTCTCTTCTTCTCACTCACTCTTTTTCATTCTCCCTTTCTCTTAGAATTAGTTTGACTAATTTGACTACTTATAAAACTAGTAGCCAAATCATCAAAAGACTACGCTAAACCAGCCACGTGTTGCTTAGCGGGCATTTTAATTTTTAGCAACTAGCCACTGTTGTGTTAATACGTTTATTTATTAATATACAATCTTAGGTTGAATGATCATATTTCACAGAGAAGTCTGACTTATGCCATGCAGGTCGAATCACTGTTCAAGTTTTAAATGTATTGATATGCAACGGGTCACAGCTTCTACGCATATGAATATAGTTCCAAGATAATGCTACAGCTACGACGGACCTATAAAAATATGTAGACAGTGTTAAATAGATTTTTTTTAAAACAGGTTAATATTTGCACTTCTTATCTTTTATGCAAAAAATGATTATTATTACAAATCCATTTCTATGAATTGATTTCCTTTTCAGATGTTATTCACAGTTGATTGGAAGCTTGGGAAATGTAAAACGAATCTACGAAGACGATGAGGCAGTATCATCGTAAGTTATTTGGCTGATTCTGAGATAATATATATATTCAATTAAACCCTTAATTTTCGAGTTCCTTCAGATAAGGTTTGATCAATTATCAAAATAAGTATTATTCGGACTATTGTCCTTATCTTTATTTTTATTAGTTTCGAAATCCAGGAGATTATGTTTGATCAATTTTAAGATAATTATTCGGACCGTTTTCCTTGTTTTTATTTTTATTTGTTTCACAACATTTTGACCAAATTAACCCTCGGTCTTACTCAGGTATAGTATAGTTATTCATATTGTTTTTTGTTTTATCTATCTTTTTTAAAATCTAGAGTTGCTTTTATTTATAATGAATGATTTGTTTTTGGTGTCAGGCGTTTCTTTTAGCCTTCCACATCTGTCTATTTCTTTCTATCGGATAAACCATGACATAAGATATTTTCTCGGTTGTAAAATACCTGAAAATTCAGCGTCCAATATGAAGATAAAACTTGAAATACCTATTAATGAAAAAGTTAATGACTTATTCGAAATTTTAAAAATAAATAACGCCTAGCGCTTTACAAGGCATTAAATGGCTGTTGTTTTTTTTTTCATTGAAAAGAGGAGCTGTGTTTACTATTTTATGTATGAAGTATTTTCTTATTTTGATTTAAATTATTTATGATTCATCCCAATTATCTACTAATTATAATTACTTATTTTATTATGAAGTTTTTGTGAATTTAATTCAAATTATTTTTGATTTGTTTTAATAATTTATCTATTCGAATGATTTATTTTATAAAGAAGTCTTTATTTGTTTTAATTTAAATTATTTATGATTTATTTTGATTATTTTTTTTTTCGATTTATTTAATTATGATTTTTTGCAGATTTTAATTTAAATTATTTAATGGTTAATTCATCTTATCTATTTATTCCAATTATTCGTTAAGTTATATTTTTTTGCTTTTTTTTTGTCCTGATTGTTATTTCTATTCTCGCATACTAATAAGTGTCATATTTTTCGTCATTATTTGCTTCTAGGTTGGACCCCGAATTCAGCAAGTTGAAGCTGTCTGATCTCGAAATTCTAACAACGTTGGGAGTCGGTGGATTTGGTCGAGTGGAACTGGTAATGTACGGGATTTTCTACTGTTATAAAACTACGTACATCAGCACAAAGGTTACCCTGTTTTACCCGGTTAAACAATCAAAGAGACAGACAAGAACTAGTAAAAAATATCCCGACCAAAAATCTTAATACAAGCAATTTTTTTAATGTTCAAATTTGAATTTTTCTTTTTTGTGTTTAACAGCATATCAACTTTTTTTGTCATTTCAATACCGAGAACAATCAATTGTGACAAATGTTATTTTGTACTTAAGAAGTTTTTTGAATATCAAAATTTGCACAATTTAGTCAGTAGCTGGAGGGAATGTGGGGATTCATACTTTTCTCAAGGTTCTAGTCCTAACGTTAGCGTTAATAGAACGACCGAGTTCCAACTAGCTTATTACGTTTCTGAAGTCCAAGAGGACCCACTCCCCGAAATTTGAATTAATTTTTAAATATTTTGTTACATCAATAAACTAATTTTTATTTTTTACGGCATATCAAACTTTTCTGACATTTAATTTCGAAAGGAAGTTTATGATTGTTTTATCTTATGTAGCTCTTAGGTTTTGTGGTTTGTAATAGTTTTGTCGGATTAGCGTCAGGTTTGTACAGTCGACTAGTATGTACTTTACCGTGTAAACTGTTAGGTATTTTGTGGATTTGGATGTGTACTTTTTAGCAGGCAAGAGTGGAGAAAAGGGTGTGTCTTATTCTAATTTGCAATGGAGCTACCTTCCCCATTTCTTGAGTTTCTTGAAGCATTCATACACTCTCCCCGGTTTAGGCTTTATTTGGACATTTTGAAACATCAAAAAACAGGAGAAATGCCATGCAAGCGCAGATGAACGCGTAAACACTTTTTGTCCTGGGGAACCGTCCCTGACAAATATGTCAATCTGGGTGACTATGTATATATTATATTTACTTGGTGAGCACAACCCAAGTTTGGCACAATGTCATTTTACGTGCTCTTATCCGGGACTTTTACATTCGGTGTTACCCCTCACCTACATGAGCTCTCTCGAGTTAACGAGCCCCATGTGTCCGAGGCTGCTAAAGTGAAAGTAATAGTTTTGATAGGGATTTGAACTCGCGTACTACGACTTCAGGGCCTGAGCTTTTACCAATGCTTCACCGTCGCTGCTGACTATGTATATAAGTATTTATGACTTTTTTTAATAGAGAGTTTTCTTGTCATATCAATGGTTTATATTTACTTGATCAAGTTAGATACAAGACCATTTTTACATGCTCATAATGTCCTTTGGATTTTTGTAATCAGTGTTGACCTTCACTTAGTGGAGTTAATATCCCGAGTTAACGAGCCATATCTGTCCAAGGCTGCTAAAGGTAAGTACAATTGTTTTAGACTGGGTTTTGAACTCGTGTGATATGATTCCAGAGTCCGAGGTTTTACCAATGCACTATCTTCGCTACTATGGTTACAACACTTTGATCAGAAAACCGCAATGATTTATTATTCCTGTGTTCGGCTTTGTTCCAAGATTGAGACGTGTGAATTGAGAAGAGACAATTAACAATCATAATTGTTTATAATTGAGATCACTATGATATTTAAAGTCCTTTTTGAGGGACATTAACGCCAGTAAAATAATAAAAAAGGCAAAAAAATACGAAAAACAAAAAAACGAAAACGAAATCCTCGCTTTTTAATAGTTGTTAATTGAAAGCTTTATTGAATGTATATATTGCAGGAAAATTACTATTATTTTTTTATAAGATACTTGTTTGTTTTTGTTCTACGGCATATTAACCTTTTTAGATTATTTAATGGTGAAAAAATCATTTTTGATAAACGTTCTTTTTTTTTTTTTGGTCCTCACTTAGTATTTTGAATAAGACAATGTACACCTTTTGACACATAGCTCCATAGAATGTTGGGATTCACACCCTTCCCGAGGGTATTACTCTAATTTTGAACGAAAATGGAATGACTAGAATTTGAACTCATGTATTACAATTCTGGAGTCTAACTGTCAAATCACTGTGCTAAGTGGACCTCCTCTTAAGAGCAAATAGATTCCTTTGTGGAATAGAGAATTATTTGCTTGTATATTGAATAGGAGATCTTCTCGCCACTCTTTCAAACTCAAATCATACAGAAAACAGCGTATCAAACGTGTCAAACGTGATTTGCTGGTGAAACTATCAGATCATATGGTGAGCTAATATTAAGTGTCTTCCCTTCATGAGGATTTACATTTAGATAAATATCAATGGGTAAAAAATGCATTAGTTGTGACTTACACGGCATATCAACAGTTCCAGTTCGGACTCCGGGCGTTGGTAAAACCTTGAATTTTCGAATCGTAGTACGTGAGTTCAAATTCCAGTCAAATCCATCACATTTGCCTTTAGCTGCCTCGGACAGATTAGTCTCGTTAACTTCGAAGAGTATGTTATCTAGAGGAAGGATAACACTGAATTCAAAAAAATAGGTTCGTGCTAGACCGAGTAAATATAATATAGACCATTCTGGTCATAAACCCGAGAACGATCATGTGCGATAGAATTCTTTTTTTTCTTTTTTCTTTTTTGTCGGCATATTGCATGGAATAAAAATATTTGTAATATTTGACTCATAGCTGGAGGGAATAAGGAGATTCTCAACTTTATGATATTGACCCTAAATGGGGGCGTAACACAACGACTTGAATTTAATTCATATTTGTGCTATAAATGTATTAGTGGCTATTAGGTTGCACTATGTGTTTTGGGTCTAACCTTATAATCTCTCTGAAACTGCTTTAATATGTCTGCTGTCGTTATCAACTTATATTTGAGTCAGGGATAATTCCTTGGTTTTTGGCAAAAATTATACCATGTCTTATATTCAGAGTCCACTTATAAGAGAAAATATGCAGGAGTCAGATTTGGAGACAAGGGTTGCATAAATATCAGAATAAAATTGAGTGATTCTCTTCAAAATAAAAATCTAATTATTGAAACCAAATTTCGCTTGAGAAAAACTAAGAAAAGATGTCTGGTGGTTTTATATAAATTTTAAAAAAAATTACACCCACCACTTTTCACCCCATTAATAAAGATTTATTTTTCCAGTGTTAACATATCTTAATTGCTATTTTTATTTTTTTAATGTTTTTGCAAACAATCTGAAAAATTTTCAGACTGAATCTAAATGTATTTTCGGTGTTCTTTCTTTCAGGTGCAAATTAAAGACGACAACAGCCGAACGTTTGCCTTAAAGGAAATGCGAAAGCAACACATAGTGGAAACACGACAACAGGAACATATTTTGAACGAAAAAAAAATTATGGCTGAAGCCCGCTCGAATTTTATCGTCAGGTAAAAACTTTTCAGATCTATTTTAATTTTAAGAATTCAATAAATCTATATACTTAAAAAAATCAGATCATCATGATTATACGAGATCTTACATCCTCTAACTCTTTAGAAAATAAAACCACACTAGTCATTTAATACAAAAATAACATCCAACCTATACGTAGACCTCTACTAGTCCTTATTTTAAAAAAATGATTCAGACAAATAAAATTTGCACATGTTTGGTACTTTAAACTTGTCAAGTTCTTCCTGTTTTATACATTTATGAAGTTTTGTACAAGCAAAACCTTGTTTAAATATATATATATATATATATATATATATATTTAAACAAGGTT
>JAUZSX010216941.1:0-15821 GCA_034780655.1 Idiosepius hallami
GATATCATAAGAGGTGCGCGATTGCATAAAACATACACACACACACACACACACACACACACACACAACGACATCTTGACTTTTATATATAAGATATATACACACACACACAACACACACACAATCGTTGAGTAGTCTAAAGCGTGACGTGGCTTAAATTGGTTGACCGGAAGGTGCGCAGATGCACAAACGACGAATTTTCTTTACACATTGGAGGAGGTTAACATTTATATTGTTCTAAAATTCCTTTTACCTTTTTTTTAAAGGATGAAAAGACTTTAACCCTTTAAACTCTAAAGAACCGATATCACAGTCCACAGCCCTGGCAACTTAAGGCAAAAGAAAATACAAACACGTGCCGATATTTCGGCCTTATGCTTTGGACACTGACTTACCAACTAGTCACTCAAAGCCTTTTTATTGAAGGGTTGAAATGTTGATATGTCTATTTTTGCCTTAAATTACTAAGGCCAATAAATCAGCCTATTAGGATCGAAAGGGTTAGGATGTTTCTAGACTCTTAAAACAAAATTAAAAGAACTAATTATACATGTATTTAAATCATCGTTTATTTTGAAGGAACAATCACAAGAAAATAAAATGAACAAAGAAGAAAGGAAAATGACGCCTCCCTTACAAGACGAACAAACAACCACAATTTTAATCTAGTTACATGCCATAGTTATGATTAGAGTTGCCTCCCTTGTCTTTATAGAGTTGTCTCCCTTGAACAAATCTTTTAGCGAAAATTTTTTTTAACCCTTTAGAACCGATATATCGGTCCTGGCGACTTAGTTCAAAAGAAGATACACACACACAACGATTATTTCAACCTCCACCTTTGGACCCTGATTGAGTAATATTACCAAGTAGTCACTTTATATGATTATTGTTATTGTTAACTTGACTGCTATTAATAATACCATCTGTAACCATACGTGCTCTTTTTCTCTTTATTGCAATTCTTGTTCATTGTTGCTAAACAATAAACGTTTACCGAACAAATAGAATCCGATCTTATTTATAAATAAGAGCTTATACTGTGTTTGATCCAAACTATTAGTATCACTGGGCGATATCCGTTAGACAAAGTTCTATTTGAAAATGCAATAAAAAAAAAAAAAATTTAATTTAAATTTTTAAAGGGAGATAACCCATTTTTCGGTTGCAAATTAATCTTTGCATGTCGTGAAAATTATTTAAAACCAGTTACACATATCAACAGGGCAGCGACATTGGAGCATTTGAAAAATCTTGGGCTTTGAGATCGTATTACATGAGTTCAAATCCCAGTCAAAACCATTACATTCACCTTTAGCAGCCTCAGGCAGATGGGGCTTGTTTACTCGGGAGAGCAGCTCATCCAGGTGAAGAATGACACCAAATGTAAAAAGCCCGGGGAAGAGCACGTAAAAATGGCCTTGTACCAAACTCATCAAGTACATATAATATCCTCATCTAGGTGAAGGGTAACACCGAATGTGAAAAGCCCGCGTAAGAGCACGTAAAAATGGCCTTGTGCCAAACTTGGGTTGGTGCTCACCAAGTAAATATAATATCACCTTTAAAATGGCCTTGTGCCAAACTTAGGTTGGTGCTCACCAAGTAAATATATCACCTTAAAAATGGCCTTGTGCCAAACTTAGGTTAGTGCTCACCAAGTAAATATAATATTTGAATAAATGTTCCAAAAATTTCTCCCCATTTCTTTTTTTTTTAGATTCCTGGCCCCTCTACACAATTCCAACGCCCCACTAGAATGCGGACCCCAGAAAATTTGCAGAAAACCAATCCTAACCGTCATCCAAATCTAAACTTACCAATTCTTCCGTTGCCTTCCAGAAAAAATACATTCAATCAAAAATCATGGAAAATTGACAACAAAACTTTGCCCAGGTTTTTTAAAACTTATTTTTATTTTAGTAAGAATTTTCATGGCCAACTGACTTTTCATCACCCGACTATTCATCACGAGACATTTTATCACCTTGTCATCAATAACTCTCATCCCCCCCAAGGAAAAAATATATATTGTCATTTTAGTAAGAATTTTCATGGCCAACTGACTTTTCATCACCCGACTATTTATCACGAGACATTTTATCACCTTGTCATCAATAACTCTCATCCCCCCTTAAGGAAAAAAATATTGTCATTTTAGTAAGAATTTTCATGGCCAACTGACTTTTCATCACCTGACTATTCATCACGAGACATTTTATCACCTTGACATCAATAACTCTCATCCCCCCCCAAGGAAAAAAATATATATTGTCATTTTAGTAAGAATTTTTATGGCCAACTGACTTTTCATCACCCGACTATTCATCACCCGACTATTTATCACGAGACATTTTATCACCTTGACATCAATAACTCTCATCCCCCCCTAAGGAAAAAAATATATATTGTCATTTTAGTAAGAATTTTCATGGCCAACTGACTTTTCATCACCTGACTTTTCATCACCCGACTATTTATCACGAGACATTTTATCACCTTGACATCAATAACTCTCATCCCCCCCACCTAAGGAAAAAAATATATATTGTCATTTTAGTAAGAATTTTTATAGTTTACTGACTTTTCATCACCTGAGTATTCATCACCTGAGTATTCATCACTAGACATTTTATCACCTCGACATTGATAACTTTCATTAACCTCTAAGAAAAAAAATTAAATCTATCCCAAGGTGAGCGAAGCCATCCTTTTGGTAGTGAGGACTTTTGGTTACGTATGTTCCTTATAGACTAGATTATATGTTATAATGTTCTGAAAATATATATATGTATATCTCATACATTACTGTCTACTTTTTTAGCGTTTGTTTCTCTGTTTAGTCCATTTGTCTTAGCAGCTCTGCCTGATATGTTCAAACAGTTTATCATCAGTTCATGAATTTAGCACTCGTAATGACTGCGAGCCTTGAGGGTATGTCGCGCCCGTTGTTCCTGCTCTCGTGTTTGCTGCTCTCGTGAGGCGTGCGACACATCTACTTAATTATTAATATTCAAAAAATGATTAACAGGTCAGTATTTGTAAAAATAAATCACATTTTTAGGATTATTTGAAGTTAGAATAAATAAAGACTAGGATTAGAAAAGCTTGTAGACATCGGTGTTATTTTTAAATTAGACTGTTTAGAAGAAACAAACATAAACGAATATTCGTGTTTGTCAAGATTTCTCACAGCGCTTGATGACAATTCGCAAAATTATTATGAAATATTTCTGTTATAAAATTAAAAAAATATTTCTGAATGTTTGTTTGCAAGTTAGACTAATCAGAGAACCAACTACACTCCTAGTAAGTTATATAAAGTCATCCGACTTCCTTTCGGTATGAAGTTGGCCACAACAACGTTTCAACTAATTATGGTACAACACTTTGTTGGTGAGTTCCACCCAATCATATCTCATTGACATAATAATTAAAATTGAACACCAATATGCAGAGGACATAAAAACAGTATTCGAACGGATTAAATAATATCCATTTAAAATTAGCGTCGCGTAATTGTCACCCGAACCAACTGAGACGTAGAAACACTTAGTTGAAGAGTTCTAACCAAAATGCATTCAAATAATTCGATAATGCCAACAAATTTAAACTAGAATATATAATTGGACCAAAGTGGCAGAAGAAAATGAAAGAACTGAAATGTAATTTTTAGGTGTGGAACCAATCATTCTAAAACATCGTCTTAATTTTAGCTTAATATCCTAAAACATCATTCGATACAACGTAATTGTATAAATATCCGAACAAGTCTTGCCTTTATTCTGAATAAGCATAATTTCGAGTAGACTATGAATATTCTGAACCTAAATTATTACAGTGCAGTGATGAAAAAAAATCATGTTGATAATATGTATCAATTATTTTTGCAACTATTATTACTTATTAAGTTTCTTCATATCTATCTATCTATCTATCTATCTATCTATCTATCTTATTCTTTGTTTGTCATCCATGAAATAGTTAATCGCTTTAAAAGCAAATCCTGTTGTACGTCCAGAGGTCCAAATACTTGTCCATCCAAAAAAATAAAATAAATAAATAAATAAATAAAAATAAAATGAAAATAAAAATAGTCAAATAAAAAACCGGTTCTCAAGTGTTATGATTTTGTATATTCATGAAACAATTATTTCTAAAATTCTCTTGATTTAAATTTATAAAATAACATTTTTTCAAAAGCACATTTCAAATTTAGAAACGGAATTCTAGATTGCTTTTCTGTTTCTTTTAATGAGTGAATCTATTTGATATCCGTCTTTTTGAGATGAAGATTGTTTTATTTGAAGGAGGCTTAAAAATTTCCTTGATTTTTCCTGCCTATTAAATATAATAATATAATAATCCACTTTTATTTTCTGGCATATAACCCGATGTTGTCAAAATGGCAAAGAAAAACTTTTATCTAACAACGTTATGCAATAAGAATAATAAAAATGTGTGGATTGATTTGAATAAAAATGTTTCACCAAAATAAAATGAAAGAAAATCAATGAATTATTTTGAATTTAGTTTTACATTCTGGGGAAAGGGCTTGATAATATTCATTTACAGGATGCTCAAAATGTTAGGAAATTGTTGTGGTGCCAAGTGGTAATCATCAAGAATGGAACAACTACGAGGTTAATAGTTTGATAGAGCATTTATACAAAAGGAAGTTAGTAAGATACAGAAAGAGTTAGTACAGTGTATTCAACAATGCCGGAGCTTGCCTTCTTCTCGATGTGACTTAGGGGACGGTTAATATAGAATGTTCTTTAAATTTCAAAGATACAATCAAATACGTGTTTGATGTGTATGTGTATGTGTATCTATCTGTTTTTGAATAAAAATATTTATGTAAGTGCGTTTGTATATATGAGTGTTAGCGTGTGTTCGTTTATATGTTAGCATATGAAGGTCTAAGCTAATGTGTATGTGTATATGTACACGCTTTTTCATGTGTATATATATATATATATATATATGTATGTATGAATGTGTACTTTAATATATGTATGTACTTATGTGTATATGTACACGCATATGTGCATACGTGCTTGTGTAGCTATATGTTTGAATACATCTATCTGTGTTCGTGCAGTTGCTTGCGTGTAGTTTTGCCTCAACTTAAGCTGTATTAATAAATCTCAGTAACAGACGATATAAATTTCAGTCTTTCTATTTTCTCTTCGTTTCCAGTGACCAGTTCGACAATGGTTTCAATCCAATTGTCTGTCCCTACAGATGACCTACGTGCCCATTGATTTGTCTGTCAATCCATCCTTTCATCCAATCGCAGCTTCACCAATCTATATCTGATAACTGTTCATTTGCTAAAGTGCTTATGCATCCTCATTCAGGACACTGCACAGGACACACCATAGAATACACGAATCGATACTAGTCTCAGAATCAGGAAACAATTTCTAACCTTCAAATTTCCTTTCAATCCTAAAAGATATTTTAACTATTTTTAACTAACAAACTAAATGGAAACTGAAATATTGAAATCTGTACAATTGTCAACTTTTCTATATAAGGAATCATTGTAAAACTCGTTTATGATACACATACTTATTATTGAAATATTTAAAATGGTGGGTAGCTTGTAAACAATAATTAGAATGATTTATATTCAGAATTATAATACGTGAATTAAAAGGAAATGTTTGCTTTATTGGGATTTGTGTTTTTAACTTAAGTTGATCATCTCAGATCATTTTTATGGATTAACACTATTGAGAAAAGTATAGATATTTCCATAAATTAACTGATTCTAATTTCAGACTGATCTCTTCTATCAATCTTATAATTTCTTTCTATCATATCCTTTCTTTAGTCAGAAAACCACAGCTGAATCTCTAAACATGAATTATATTAGATATAGTATTCAATAATGTAATCATTCGTCACATTTATATAAACAAATTAAGTTTGTTTTCCATAATTATTCTTGATGGAATTGGTTTGATGTAGAAAACGTGTTTCTTGCTCTTTTTAATGAAGAATTGAAATGGATTAAGGATTTATAATTCCTCATGGTTATTAGTTGTAAAATTAAAGCAAGTAATTTATTTAAATTAAAATTTGTGCATTTCAAAGTATAATATATAATCATTTAAACAATAAACCTTTTTGAGGAAAAATAAATAATAATAATAATTGTTCATTGTTTTGATCTTTTTCAAAACGAAATATTAACTGTGCAAATTAAATCTAGAATGTCTTGGTTCATTCAAATGTGATTATGTACTCTTTGATTTTGAATAATTATTTTTAGAAACAACAATTACCGAATAGATTTTCAAACGAGAAAATAGAAAATGTTTATTTAATGTTGTTCTTAACAACATCTTGATGCGTTCATCAGTCATGAGGTTATTCTTTTTTATATGATTTTATTATGTTTGTTGGGAAATATTTAATGATTTGATATTTTATTTATTGAAAATAAATGTTAAATAATAATATATAATGTTTAATGAAAAGACTATCCTTTGGCCAGAGCCCCAAATATGGCATGATCGAAAGTCACTGCAACAAATAAAGTTCTGGGATATGTCCCCAAATATCCTCTGTTCCAAGAGGTTGATTTTATTTACATGACAACTGGAAAACATGTTTCTTGCAAAATTCTCCCATATTGATGCAAAGGGACTCTGGCACTTAGAGATGGAAAATCAAGTGTGACCATGCTAAAATAGTAAAGTGCTCATCACCATATATAAATCATGAAATGTATTATATGTATCGAAAGAAGAAATACGAAAAAAAGCAACAAAAATATTTATCTAATAAAATATATTTTGAAAAAAAATTTATAAGAAAATATGAAATAATTTAATATACATAAAAAAAACGAAAGTTGATCGGATAAAGTAAGAAATTAAAAAATAAGAATAAAAAATATAATGAGAAAATAAAGAATGAAAGAAAGAAAAGAATACTTATGACACAACAAAGAAATAAAATAGGAATTAAAAAAAAAATACTAGAAATTAAAAAAACTGATGACGAGACAAAAGATAAAAATATCTTTTAAAAAAAAAGAAACATTTTCAATAAAACACGAAAAACAAGGATAGAAGACAAAAATGAATGAAGAGGAAAAAGAAAAAGATGAAAAATTCAATTCTGCTTAATAATCGATTATTTCTTGATAGAAATTCTAATTTATTGATCAATAAGAAAATAATCGTGAACGATCTGTAACTTTTGTAGACCTGAGACTGATAATCAAAAGTTATTATTGGAAATTAAAGAATATCTGAGAATCCATCGCAGAGTATGCAACAGAAATTTACATTTGAGAAATTCTTTATTCAACATTTTTATTGTGACAATTCTTGATGTAGAATAATCGAAATATGTAAGTCATCATTAAAATCGATGAAAGATAAGACATATTTAATCAGTGTTGCGTTTGGATGTTGGTCATGTGGATCCTGTGTAACAAGTTGAAAGGAAGGCTAAGAAATTAAAATAGTCAGGACACAGCAAATCCTTATTTGATAAAATTAGGACACAGTATATATTAATGATACATTGGTTCATCGACGGTTTGGTCCATTATAAATATCAGTCTGTCTCCCCAGATTGACGCGGCCAAGGTTAATCAAGCCTTGACCCCTGTCCCAATCTCTGTGTGCTATGCTGTTAGAATGCAATAAGATTTTTGGTGCACGAAAAAGAGAGACGAAAAAAGGAAAATACAAACACACACACACACACACACACACACACACACACACACACACACACACACACACACACACACATATATATATATATATATATCAAATTATTATTTATTAATGCTAATTTTAATTTGTAATTGATACGGTTCATTTAATATACACACATATATATATATATATGACTTTTGACAGTGCATAAAACATGAAAATACAAACTCACAAGCAACAAAATAGCAAAACATTAACCAATATTCATTTGATAAATCTTTAAATTTGCATGCATATTTATACACACTGGTTATGCTTTTAATCAAAGGGAGTGAGTAACATTAGTTTTTTTAAGTATTCATTTTTCTTTCACATCGTTTAAATTCATTTTTTTCTACATTCTCTAATATATATATATATATTCTATAATATATATATATATACATTTTCTAATATATATATATATATATATCTGTCATCTATATCTTACCTTAGAAGAAATTATTGAAAACAATCAATAAACATTGCCTATTTTCTTTCTGGTGTTTAACAAAAATTCTGATTACATCGTCAAATAAAAAAGACTCAATCAGCTTCGTTTTTTTTCTTGAATGTTTTTTTTATATTTACAAAAAAAAAATTAATAACCCCCCAAAAAAAAGACAAAAAAAAACATAAAAACAAAAATAATAATTTTCCAAAATCTTGCCAAAGTTAGTTTTTCTAACGAGCCTGTCGTGATCTAATTTCATAGAGAAAGAAGCAAAAGCCACATTTTCCTCAAAAGTGACGAAGTAATCGATGTAAAATTTATTTTGACAGTATATTGATTTAGTTTTTTTTTTCAAATGGTCTGATTTGTCGAATTTCACCAATGATTGATTCACTCTTTTAGGGAAGAAAACAACAAAATCATTTATGGCTCAACGTTTAATAGACCCAAGTTGGATACACAAATGTTTCGTATTTTTAATTTTCTGCAAAAATGATCATGAAAAATCTGAAATCAGAAAAAGAGAATTACGTTTGGGTCCTGAGTTTTAATATTGTTCAAATTATTCCCTCAAATTAGGACACAAAAAACATTAACAGTTTTATATGAAATACAAACATGAATCAGAATTATGTTATTTTAGAAATTTGCAGAAATCGTAAAAAAAAAACAAATATTTTTTATAAAAAAGAAATATAATGGCTTTTTATTTACAGTTGATTTGTGTTGACATAAATAAGTTTGTGTGTTTTGTAGTAGAAGTATTAATAGCCGTAATAGAATTCTTAGTTTATCTTACCCCTGTTTCACTGTTGACGAAAATCACTGTCTGTTATCTTTTATGACACGTGGACAGTCGTATTTATCTTAGGCGTGTGTCTCTCTGATGTTCGTCCGAATGTCAGTCATAATCTTTTAAATTCTGACCAAATGAATTTTTTGTCAGTTTCTGTGAGAATCTATTTGTTTCCATGAGCTTCTATGATTTTTACCACGAATTTATGATTCATTATGAGGCAGTCGACCTGGGCCAGTGGATAGACAATAGGACTTCGGAATCGTACTACGTGGGTTCGAATCCAAGTTGTTCCGTCTACGTTAACATTACCATTGGGAAATGTATGAAGCCCTATCTTCCCCCCAGTTATGGGTTAAATAGTGCAAGACCTCTACGGTAAATGTGGTGGATGATGTCCACAGTGACACAACGGCACTGAAGGCGGAGAAAGCTGTAGCAGAGGAGGACATCCAGTCGTCGTGGTTCTCGCCAAGCCATTGGAGCCAGGTCCTCCTCTGCCAGGGGGGCGTGTGGTGACTGCAGGTGCATCAGTCTACCCACGTTAAAAGACATCACGCTCAGGCGTCTTCCCGAACGGGTCCAAGACGGAGGACAGTCATACTCGACTACGAGTGACTGCCAATGAATGAATGATGATTCATTCATAAATTTTATCTTACCTTATCAATCGAAGCACTTTCTTAGAGAATTATTTTCGGATTTTTTCCCTCTAAAAAAATATGGCCATTTAATTACGATGATATTAATACATTACATTATAAATAAAACAGACATTATTGTGTCCCATTTTTAGATGTCATTGTGCAATGTTTATAAATTTCGTTTATAAGAGAGTGACTTGATAAAAAATGACTGTCTAATTATCCTTTTGATATTATTGATAAGGTTTTTTTCTTGTATTATTAACATTTTTATAGCAACAAACTGCCTAAGAATAAAGGCTGTATGTCTGCTACTGATATTGGTTCTTTGAATGCGATTTGTTCGAGAGAAGAGTTTATCATTGATAAATGTTATTATTCTGTTAATGCACAGTTAATATTTGTTAAACTAATGTTTATATTTAAGAATGTCCGCTCCTCTCATCTTGTTGATTCTGTTAATTATGAATATGAATTTAGTTGCAATAGTGACTATACACATAGGGTCTCAAAGCCTACTGGATTTTAGAATAAGTGATCAAATGCCTTTCCCAACCAAAACTTAATCCAGTTTCTAGAGATATTCAACTGTAACTAACACTTTTCAGTCGGCTAAGCTAGGGGTAAAAAAGTTGTTTTTGCCTACATACATAAATTTTGATTATTCTTATGTTCTGGAAAATTGAAGGCACTCTAAGAGAATAGTATATGAAGAACTGGCGCAAGAAACAAGACCACGAGGAGCACCGAAAATGTGCTACAAGTACGAGCTGAAGTGCACCCTGGCAGCAACTGACATCAACCACTCCTTGAGGGAATAGGCTGCCAGGGAGAGGAAGGTGTGGATGAGTGTAATACACCGTGGCAGTGCGTATTTCGAGGATCCACGTCTCCCTCCCCTTCCCTGTGAACATTGTCTACGACTCTTCCAGCACAGACATGGGCTATACAGTCATGTAACCAATAAACACCCACCCTACTGACGACAGGACCCAATACTCGGATACGAGTGGGAACCAACGACAACGATGACGACGACGAGTTCTGGTTAGATTGTTTCTATAAATATTAGATAATTTAAGTGTTTATTTGAAGCCTATTAAATGAAGGCTAAATTAGGAAAGACCTCAATGATAGAAAAGGTTCTTTGTCAACACGATCGGATTTTAAAATTACACTTTCAAATCGTTGTTTGTGATTCCGTACCGCGAAATAACATCTAATTATTTTACTGCTTTGTTTTTAGGACCAAACAATGAAATAATTATATACTATTGATTTTTTATGATTGTATACACTAGTTATAAAAAAACAAATTATATTTTGTATTTTATGCCTTCTATTTTTACTTTTTGGTTTATAAAGCTGTGCTGATCATTTTAGCTTACAACTTAGAATAGATGTTTCTAAGTAGATTAGGGGTTTCCAATAATAACATTTGCCTGCCAGCAATTTGATTGTCGTAAAAGGCAATGAGTTTTGACTGGTTTCTACAAATCTTCAAATTCCAGGTTGTATGTAGACGTATGTAGTTTGTGATTCAGATATCATTTTTGTTATAATAGATTATCACCACATTTTTCAATTCTATAATAAAGATATTGACTCTACAAATATTTAAAGTTAGTTAAAATAATTTTTATCATCAAACATAAATGATATTTGTATTTAAATATCACATAGTATTTACACTATGATAATTTAACTTTAATTTGAAGTCAATTTCAGTTTTTAGTTTTAGTTTTTATTGCATTGCAATAAGTACCAGCAATCAGTAAATTCTTTGCGCAATTCATTACAATTTTACTCCTTTAGACCTTATAGGACTGATATCTCGGCTCTCAGGACATAAGACAAAATAAAACACACTAATATTTTGACCCTAATATGTTTCTCAAATATAACGGCTCTGAGTGACTACTAGGTAATTTTAAATAAGTTAGGATCCAAAGGTTTAATATTGTTTCAAATGTCGAGGAAAAAGTTAAGTATCGTAAATATAGGCAAATTATTAGCATACATTTGTAACAAACTCAATGGGAATTCCATAGAATATTTTTAGTTGTTAAACGAATCAGTTTTATTTTTTTTTTATTAGAAAAGTTACATAAATGATTTTTGATAAAGCGATGCGTGATTCCAGGCTCAAACTCCATTTGACCGAAAAAGTCGATTAACAGAGCAGAACATAAAGGACGAAGAAAATCAAAGAATCTTTATCTTTACAAAGAATAGAGTTGTGAATCGAAAAGTAACGGAATATTTGGTCTTAGCGAATTTCAAAGTCACAACAGTTCAAATAAGGTTCTTCCTTAACGAACCGATGTCTCCAACGTGACTTGACCGTACATTGTTGGTGTTGTCGTTTGAACGATTCGGACTTGCCCATTCGGACTCGGAATAGTTTACAGAGTTTTTGAAATTTCAGGCTATTTGAAACACTCATTCTTCACCGTAGAGGGTAACTTTATACAAGAATATTTTACGCTTAGATGGTTGGTCAGTGTGAGTAAACTGGTGTCTAAAGGAGAGTAGCAAGTAGAAAAGAGGGCATGTTTTTCAATTCGAATACTTAATAGATTTCTTTATTCATACTACCAAGCGCCGACTTGCCTGGTGCGGTATCTGGTACTCAAAAGTGGTCACCTATCTTAGAACTTTACAGGCTGTAAGTTGCTTTAATCTATAACCCGTGACAGGTTTTGATTACAAAGATAATATCGTAATTAATATTACACCAACAAACAGATAGTTAATAGAACTTTCTCTTTCCCAAGTTAAGATTTTGATGTTTCTCCAAACTTCATAAACATCTGCTTTGTATTTTCTCTTATTCATTTTCCAACTCTAATATTTTCAGCTCGCAGAACAACTAAATGTTAGACATTAAACTTCGGAACTTTTGGCGGTTATCCAGCAATCTATCAGTAAGTAATACCCATAAGTGAAATAAAATCGATTTTGGTAAATGAGGCACATTTGCAGTTTAGTATCCAGCCTGAATTACTTTTATCGATTAGTCCCAGTTACAAATTTTCCTTACAATAGTACGCTTTTGGATTTCTTCTGGACATGATTAGCGTCATAAATTTTTACCATACACACCTAACAACACACGATCGTTATTTTTATGTTTTAATGTTTAGAATTATTGAATAATTTGTTAATTCTGGCTCAAAACAAATAAATAAACAAAAATCGAGTTTTAAGTTCTACAGAATTATGGATATGATTAGGATTTCAGCTCCAAGCTTAAATTCAACTTATTTCCTTTTCATTAAACCTTTGAACCCTGACTTAAGAAAATTACAAACTGGCCAATTAGAGCCGTTCTACCAAAAAACAATATGAAGACTGAAATATCGGTGTGTTTTCTTTTGTCTTAGGGCACCAAGGCCGATCCATTGTCCCTTTAGATTCCAAAGGATTAAAATACTACGTTTTATTTTTTGCAGTAAAGATCCGATAAAAAAAATTATGTAAGTTGAAGGAAATCAAATAAATTATACATAATAGAATTTTACCGAATGAAACATATTTAAAAATAACTCAATTCAAGGACTTTTAGATGAGATCCTTTTATGTAAGCTTTGTGTACTTCCCCTGAATACTGCTGGTTTAATTGTATATTAACATTTTTATACGGTTAGTGTTTTAAAAACAATCTAATATTCTGTTGATAGACGACTAAAAGAAAAATAATTCAACGATTTAGCTGTTGAAGAAGAAGATCTATTCCTTTCCAACGAGCATTCAGTAAAATTTTTGATGTAAAAGAGACAAAGAAGTTGAAAAATTATCTGTCTTCTACAAAACAGAAATATGATTTGTTTTTAAGATCAGCAATCAAAAGGAAAACAATTGAAACACGATTGCTAAAACATAAAAAGCTTCAATAAAATCACAACTTTAATCAAAGGCGGCGATGTGGAGCATTAATAAAAGCTCGGACTATGGAATTGTATTATGCGAGTTCAAATCCCAGTCAACACCATTACATCTACCTTTAGCTACCTCGGGTCATGAAAGCAATTATCATAAACTAAATATATTTTTAATGTTACGTACGTTCTCTCCATTAATTGGTAAAAAAGAAAGAGTAAGCGTAAACCACAAACAGGGTTTTCCACAAAAGAATAGCTTTTGTTTTTATGGGGATCGTTAACTCGGGAGAGTATCTCATTTAGGTGAAGGGCAACATTGATTTCAAAAGCCAAAAAATGGTCCAAAATGTTGGGGGTTGAGCATAGAACTAGCGACTATTTCTCGTGAAACACAAGTATGCTACGGAAACAGCACTAAAAAATAACTTCGTCCAGCATTGAATTATCGGGAAACTCTTTATATTCCGTAAGACCAACTAAATTAAAATTCATGAAAGTCTCGAAACTATGGTAACCAACCTAAAAGTTATCCTTTCACGCAAATTTTTATATGAATCAATATACATCAATATGTATGTATACTGAAAGTCAATCCACTTAATGTCACGCCGAAAATCTACACAGGTGTTTGATATGAAATGCTATTAAGACAAACAATATATGGCCTATGAGGATAGGTAATTGACAATCATACAAAAATTGCTAAGCTTGGGGCATGAAAGCAATTATCAATAACTAAATATATTTTGAATGTTACGCATGTTTTCTCTATTAATTTGTAAAAGAGAAAGAGTAAGCATAAACCACAAACATGGTTTTTACACGAAACAATAACTTTTGTTTTGATGACTGAAGATATTTTATTATAAAAATCTGTTTCTCATTCTTTTTAGATTAGCAAAAATATTTTAGGTTGTTTGTAAAATTGCGAGCAATTTCAAATCACATAGTTTAATATAAACATCTAAAAATGCATGGAATTTAATTAGATCTTTCGAAAATGTCAAATCAAAGTTCATTATTGTACAAATTTGTAACTGGCAATTAAATTTAGGATTAGAAAATATCACAATCTTGTAGTAATGGAAATTTACTTGAAACATACTGAAACATCTGCAAAAAATGTCACTCCGAGTGAAGTGGATTATTATCATAAGTGTGAGGTAAAACAGAGTTAAAATACTGAATGAATATTTTAAAGTATGAAATATAATAAAAAAGAGAAATTTTAAATTAAAAGGTAGTTTCAATAAGAATCATAACATCTGCTAACAAAATGAGGGGCGTAAGAATGTTTATCAGAATAATAAGAAAATCAGATTTGTCTACCTACATAAAAATACAAATTTAAAGTATCTAGAGTGAATTTCTATGATATTTTATGCCTACAAATATGCACACATGCACACACATGCACACACACACACAAACGGACACAAACACACACACACACGCGTGCAAACAAACACATATATAATCTAAAATATTAAAAAAAGATAAAATATATTTTTAAAAAGATAAACGAGGCGTTGTTTTTTTTTTTTTTTTATTTGTTCTTCTAAAAACCTTAAAAGTAAGATTTAAGGCTTTTAAATTAAAAACAAAAGTATAAAAAATAATTTGTAAGATCGAAAAAGTAAATAAAACATGTAAAAAAGAAATATGCGATTTAAAATCTTCTGAATGGAAGATATGAACACGTGATTCTTTTGATTGGCAGTGTCGTTTTTCTTCCCCCTCCCCCTTACGACCATCTTTATATACAAAAATTATAAAGTAAGGTTTTTTTTATCTGACAATTGCATCTCGTGTACCCAACATGGTTGATGGCGCAAAGAAAAAAGAACAATAACAACAACAACAAAAATGAAAGCAAAAAAAAAAAACAAGAAAAAACAAACAAAAACAAAACAAAAGAAAAAGCGAGAAGGAATAATAAAAAAAAAAGAACGAAGCAGGAAAATAAGACGACGAAGATGGAATCCATGTTTTATTCGGAAGGATTCCGAAAACAGAATCAAGTTATCCATACTTGGTTTTTCACCTCTTTAGCTTGCGTAACGCAGATCCACTGAGGCTAAAAATATCGGTTGAATTATTGAAAATGAAAAGTTTCATTTCAAAAAGCTAAATGCTCTTTCAGAAAAGAAAATCAATTTTCGATTTCTATGAGGATTTATCAAAAATCGTGCAAAACACTTTCATCGTTATTTTCCGTTACAAAAACATGCAAGTCTCTCCGGAAAATATCATATATACACTGACGTGTAATGTATTTATAAACACACACACACACAAACACACACACACACGTAT
>JAUZSX010217160.1:0-31527 GCA_034780655.1 Idiosepius hallami
TATTAACAAAAGATACATAAGTAGTGAGTTGTATACAGTGTAGTTATTAAATATAAGAAACAAGATGACAGTATTAATGGTTAACAAATATATTAACAAAACGTGCATAAATGGAGGCGAATGGCATGGCAGCATATCGGCTCCTGGCTGGTATGCTGAAATCCTCCCTCTCTGAGTGAAGATGGTAGAGTCATGGGGTTAGAGTTAGGCCACTTGAACGCAAACCTCGGTTGGGTTACCTTGGAGAGAGTGTCTGTTAAAAGACCCGAAACACCCAATGATCCCAGGATTCAACACTGACGATATGTCCAAGCCAGTGCAAACCTCGTTCGGGTCACCTGGAGGAGGGTGTCAGATATTGAAAAACCTGAAACACCTAATGATCCCAGGAAGCAACACTGACGAGGTGTCCAAGGCGGTGCAAACCTCGGTTAAGTCACCTGGAGGAGGGTGTCTGATATTGAAAGACCTGAAACACCTAATGACCCCAGGATGCAACTCTGACGATGTGTTCAAGAATTTGCATCAGCAGATGCTTTTGTCAACAGAATCAGAAAAGAATGCTGTTAGTATTAGTAACTATTTTCAACCAAAAGAAAAATGCAGGTTACCGTAGTTCCCGAACAGAACATAAAATGCAATGCTTATGCAGGTCAATTTTTTTTTCAGAGGAATGTATCTTTGATTTGTCTGCTCTATTAAGTAATGAAATTTCTTGGTGATCGAAATATTCTGAATATATTTTTGGTCCGATGAACATCAGGTTTGATCAAAACTATAAAAAAATATACTTACTATTTTCAACACAGATACTGCATAAAGCTAAAACACACTGGTATTTTGGCTTTAATATCATATTTACTGGGTGAGCACCCTCAAGTTTGGCACAAGGCCATTTTTAAGTGCTCATACCAGGGCTTTTTATTTTCAGTGTTACCCTTCACCTAGATGAGCTGCTCTCCCGAGCTTACGAGCCTCATCTGCCCGAGGCTGCTAAAGTGAAAGTAATGGTTTTGACTGGGATTTGAACTCGCGTGCTACGATTCCAGAGCCCGAGCTTTTACCGATGCTCCACCGTGGCTGCCCAAAAGCTGCTGATTATATGCTTAATGGATGAATCCATCTTATAAATTATGAGGGTGTGTATGTCCCCTAAACAATAAGTTAGGATCCTTCCATGTTCAACACAAAGCCCTAAAATGGTGGCAAATGCAGTAAAAGATTTTCTAGGTCATAAATACAAGTATGTTCTAATTGAACATGAAAAAAATTTCCAAAACCTTTTTATATTACAATGAATATACATGGAATACCAATATCAACACTATTGTTAATATGGCTTTCGGTATGATGATCAGGCAGGCGAGAAACTAATAGTCACCAAAAGCCGTTGACTCCGTGTATACGCTTAACTAATATACATGCACTATCACTGATATTAAGGACTAACTATAAATATAAGCAATCCCACTCTACAGGTTATTAAAAAATTCTGACAATTTATGATTGAAAATTTTGAAAAAACAATTTAAGAGGAGTTTCAGATACACCTTTGACAAGGCATATTTATTATTCTGTTATATCGTGTTCACAAGATCTTATTATGCACATGATGGGGTGTTGATATAAAAAGTAATTAAATTTTCTTTTTTCAAAACTATGTCACTTGATGAAACAACACCCTATATTCATAAGATCCTGTTGACACAATGTAAAATAATAATAAATATGCCCTGAATAAGGTGTATTTGTAGTACAATGTCTTTTGTTTTATCTTGATTAAGTGATTGATAGGAAAACTTTTCAGAAATCAAATACATAAATTTTTTTCTGAATTTTGTTATTGAATATAGCATTCAAGAAACAGATAATTGTCTTGTCAGCATAACGATTAGTGTAAAGGTGAACATGACATCATATGTTTACATTTTAATGTTTTAGGAATTAAATCAACAAAAATAAATGTCAAATATTTAATGCCAACATTCCGATACTGATATATTGACATTTAATAGTTTATATTTTAATACTTTATCTATCTAGATTTTATATATATATTATTTTATTTTGTAAAATTATAGCTCTACTCCAGTATTGAGCACTTTATTTGTCCATTAACATCCGTTTCTTCGGTTCACAAGGTACAAAGAAAACAAACAACATTATATATATATATATATATATATATATATATATATATATATATATACACACACACACACTCATACACACACATACACATATATACAATCATTTTAATAATCGATACATACTTCTTTGATGAAAAGTAAATTTTAATTTTCTGGCCATTAGAAAAAAAGTTAGTTATTAGTAATAACTACAGAGTTAAAAAAATAGTCAAATCACAAAACAGACAAGACTGTGGCAAAAATATTCTTCTAAATCATATTGTCATAGTCCTAGTTATCAGAAACTTGATATCAAATTAAAAAAAAACATACATCCATTTTAAAACCAATATTTAATTCTTCTCAACATTTAAAAAGTTGAATCAAATTAAAAATATATATTGTCTGTTTTTACAGAAAATGCAAAAATCAGTTAATCTCAAATGACTAAAGTTTATTATTAAGTAATGAGCATTGCAATATTCCCATGATCAACTTATCTTTATCACCATATATTGAATACATATTGATCCACTCAATATAATTAGACATGAAATATGAATTAGTTTTATATCGGATGCTTATGATTAAATCTAGATTCTCATAGCTTTTAATTACATACCAAACTTTATTTTCCATACATGTTAGGTTGTAGCAAGTTGAATATCAAAATGAAAGAGAGAGAGAGTTATTGGTTGGATTATTTATTTTGATTTTAGTTTATTTAACACAGAAAATGGCTAACTACATATATTTCAGTGTCTTTATTTGAATGACATATCAATCATCAATTGATTAACAAAATAGACTAAAGGATTGAAATCCTGAAGAAATATATATTGTCTTGGTTGAATTGAGTTATTAAAAAGCCTCAGAATCCAAAATTATTAATATAATTATTATGTTTGATTAACATAAGATTTTTGGTTGAAATTCTATACCTAAATCATTAAATATAAGTAGAGATATATTGCTCAGACAAGCAACCATCCCGATCTGCAGTAAACAATGTGTACATGGAAGAAGCTTCTCAGCTGCCACACTAACAGCAACACATACTGATACACCAGCAACATATGCATGCAACACTTTTGCCAGGGACTGACATTCCTGCATCAACCTTTTCAGTCATGGAAGGCAATGCTGAGACCATATGCAATGGGATTATTACCTTTTAATAATGATCAGTCATGACCAACGGAGGCCTAACATCATATTTACTTGGTCAAGCACCAAACCAAGTTAAGTACAAGACGATTTTTACATGCCCGATATACCTGGGATTTTTTAATTCAGTGTTGCCCTTCATCTAGATGAGTTGCTCTCCCAAGTTAACGAGCCCCATCTGTCCAAGGCAGCTAAAGTGAATCTAATAACGGAGGCCTAATATTGATGATAAGGATTATACAATAATAATAATAATAATAATAAAAGTAATTCTAAGTAAAGATAATTGTGTTTCAAAATGTTCTCAGAAAAATTTGATTATATAAAAAATATCTACCTTAAAATGTTTTTTAAAAAAAGCAGTTCTATCTGAAGACCTTTCTTGTATCACTCAAATCAGAAATATTTATCAAACAGAGTTAAAAAAAAAAAAATCATCCCAATCGAATTGTAACCTAATCATTTGGACTACAACAAAACTAATTTACTGACACACTCTTCAGGACTGATTGGCAATACAAAGCAGTAAAACGGACCATTGATTTAATTACAGAAAATAAGTTAGAGAAATTTTATTTGAGCTCAACCTAATCTAAGATAACCACTTCCAAATTAATATGATGAAGCTTTGAGAGATAATCAATGTATCATACTTCAACTGAGTTTCCCATTGATGATCAACTTAGGAAGATGGCTGAATGCCATTTTGGCAACATGACCAGACTACTGAAGCATATGAGATTGGCAACTACAACGAACAAATGCTCATTTACTCAACAACTCTTATTTGACTTGAAGCCATGTTAGCATGTGATGTCTGGTGGCATTAATTGTTTCAGAAATATTTTGTCACCTTACTAATTTGATATTTCAGTATTTCTTCGCTGATTTGTATAAAGGTGTTTGGTTTCCTGCCTAAGGCTGATAGACATTCAAAATCTGACAAATAGTTTTTAAACATTTCTCAGTTTACACATTTTTTTTCTATCATCACAATTTTTATAAATCACAATTTTATATTAAGATAATTTAAAAGGAAATAATGAAAACATTATATATATGTATATATATAGATGACATAAGTTATCCGGACGAATACGATGAGATGATAGGAATCATGGCAAAATAAACATATAAAAAGAAGAGTAGAAACATTAATAATAGAAAAAATAACAGAAATACTGTATTTTTGGGTAAGAAGTATTATTAGAAAATTGTTTTTAAAAAATTGTTTTTTTTTTTTTTTTTAAAAACAAAAAAACAAAGTGTGATATTTTGATTTAACCTCAACTCTTCTGGCGTATGTATCTGCTGTATATGTGTTCTTTGTTCTGTGTTTTATTTTGTTTCGATTGTCAGCATCTAGGCAGTTTGTCTGCCTCATGTTTATTTTCTAACTGTTCAAATTCTATTTTCCCAAAAAGTTGATTAGGTTCTTAAAACCATTATACATTAAAGGTATGAATCACTATCATAAACATGTAATCTACAAATGGAAGATTTGATAACAATCCAATAAAAGGTAATGCCTGTCTGGTTATAAAAGGACATGTCAGTTTAGAGATTTATCATATAGAACAACAGTTCCACTATGCAGATATGAAAATTGATTATATGGTTAGATAAAAAATAACTGCCTTCCTTCACTTTTCTAATTATGCAAAATTATTTACAAGGAAAACATGTTCTATTGTAACTATTGGGAGAATGCTAGTTCAAATAAACTAAGTTTCCATCCACCATTACACCTAGTGGTGCGTTGAGAAGCAAATTTGTTTTTTTTGCTGTTTTTGATGCATACTTGTTTAATTTAGAATGAGTCGCTAGCCCTCTGCTCAACCCCAAAACTGGAGGACCTTTTGTGGCCTTTTGAAATCAGTGTTGCCCTTGACTAAATGAGCTACTCTCCTGAGTTAACAAGCCCTATCTGCCCGAGGCAATAAACTAAGTTTAATAAGTTTTAAATCTATGCCTGATAATTTTTTTTTTTTATTATTTAATTTGCTCATTTTTCTATAAATCAAAATTCCTCATTAATGAAACAAGAAAATTATGAAACAATATATCAAATAAATTTGGAAGTTTTCTATGTGCGCATTAACTGCAATCTATCTAAAGTTAATTTTATTCAGATTAAACAATTAACCACACTGTTGATGATCAAAAATAACCACAAATTCTTCTTTCAAGGAAGGTGAACACTATTTCCTATCACTAAAAATATGGCAAACATCAATGTTTATTATTACAAAATCAATAAATAAATAATGCCCAGTAGCTACAAAACTGCTCACCATTTCAAATGAGAGCTTTGGTTCCACGAGGACAATTCCTACAAAATTAATGAAGTGATTTTATTGTTACAGATTATTAAAAAAAAAAAACAGAAAAAAAAAAATAAATAAAATAAAAATGAAAGTTTGGTTATATTTTCTCATTTTCTGTCCACATCAATGTCATCTATGAATAAAAATTAGATAAAAGTAGCTTAAAATATAAAATATAAAAAAAAAGAAAGAGAAAATAATCAAAAAGTGAAAACAAAGAACAAGTGCATATCAAAATAATAGATCACTAAAATAGATCAATATTTTTTTAGCTTGATATGAAACTATGAATTGTTCAATAACAAAATGAATATTTCTAATCTTTCTGGTGTTATTGATGCTGAACAGTCCATAATCCAATCATCTGATATCCATTGTACATGAAAAACCAATTCTTAATCTTGTAGAGTCTAGAAATTAAAGAAAAACCTGATGAAATCTACAGGAGTTGAATTGTTTAGGTTTTTGAGTTTTCAAACTATTGTATTCATCATCACTAGAATCTGCAGAAATTCCATGGTAGTAGAAACCAACTTTCACATCGGCAAAAACCTTCTGATCACATAAACAAACAATTAGAATGAGGTTGTCTTACAATTAAAAAAATTAGTAGAATATTAGTTCCGATCAGGCTATAAATTGAAAAAATAAAAAAAACTTGTGTGACAGGGTGGGGTGCCAATAATTAGGTATTAATTAATTAGGGAATTAGGTCGAAGAATTAATTAAAATATGAAATAGATTTATTAATAATAATAATAGGTAGGAAATTCATCTGGATAGTTGAAACTACTTGGTGAGTCCTGAGATTTTAATATCCACTTTTTGCTCGACTTTGAGAACTGTTGAAGATATTATTACAAGCAATAATTTTAAATGGGTACAATATAAGAGGACAGTGAGGATTGAGCAGTGGTAAAAGCTTGGACTCTGAAATTGTATCATACAAGAGCAAATCCCAGTTGAAACCATTATATTTACCTTAGCTACCTCAAGCAAATGGGGTTTGTGAACTCTGGAGTGTAAACCATCTAGTTGAAGGGCAACACTGATTAAAAAAAAAAAAAAAGAAACACAAAAAAAAAAAAACAGGGATATAATGAGCACGTAAAAAAGGGCTTAGTGCCTAACTTGGGTTGGCACTCAACCAAGTAAATATATCCTCTATTAACAAATAGATTTAATTTCTTTAGTTGGTTCTGTTTTAGAAAGAAAAAAGTGATTGAGAGAGAGGGGGTAGGGGAGAGAGGGAGACAGATAGACAGACAGACTTGTAGAATTGGACAGATCGAATGTCTAAATATTTGTTGTTTGTTATTACTGCTCATATGTCATTAGTAGATGCAGCATAATGAGGGTCAAAGAAAAATAACCCCTTGAATCCGACTCTGTAGAATGAAAAAGCTATGAGAAGACAAAAGAAGATGATTACAAGAAAAAAAAAATTTCTCCTTCAGAGCAAGCTCTGTTGTTCAGATGTTGGCTCTGGGATGAAATCTCTAATCTTACTATCAATCAAAAAAAAAAAAAAAAAAAAATCATGTTTTCAGTTTTCAAACAGTTGTCCTCATTTATTTAAGATGGGGATAATAGTCAGAAAACTAAAAAAACATAATTCAATGATTAAAAAAAAAATTTAAAAAAAATAAAAATTAAAAAAAAAAATCAATTATTACACAGAAATTTGTGACTTAATTTCTTTTTCTAATTACTAACAAGACTTTATTACTTACTACGAACCCATTCATTATTTCTCAAATTCTTTACTAAATTTCTTATTTTTATTTTATCACAATGTAGTTAAATCTGTATGACCTAGAGGTACTAGCAAAATATCATAAAGATGGCAACCTGACAAAACACAAATATTTCTAATGCTAATAATTTGTCATTTTAATACAGCAGGATAGTATTAATCGACACTTATGTTTATTTATGTTTTAATGTAAGCTTCTTATAATCATAGCATTGATAACAACAACAACAGTTTGTACAGACTGTCTAATTTCTCTCTGTTCCTGCTGATAATTTGACAGATAACAAAGTACTCATAGCAAAATGTTTATGTAGTAGGTATTCTTAAGGCATACATAAAGAGATCAACTAACATAACTTCCGAGTAGACATATGTAAGTAAACTTGATGAACTGCACCTGGGTTGGTAAATCTGCAAGAATCTTCAATCATCTAACTCACTGAATACAACAGTTCAAATTTACAAGGAAAATACCTCACCGCTGAAATAAATAAACAAAATGAAAAGAAGAAAAACAATGAAGTAAAAAAAAAAAAAAAGAAAGAAAGAAATAAAGAGAGAGAAAGAGAGAGAGAGAGAGAGAGAGAAAGAGAGAGAGAGAGATAGAGAGAGAGAGAGAGACAGACAGACAGACAGACATACAGAGAGTGTGTGAGAGAGAGAGAGAGGGGGTGAGAGCGAGCGAGCGAGAGAAAGAGAGAGACAGACAGACAGAGTGTGTGTGTGAGAGAGAGAGAGGGTGTGAGAGGGAGAGAGAGAGAGAAAGAGAGAGAAAGAGAGAGAAAGAGAGAGAGAGAGAGAGAGAGAGAAAGAGAGAGAGAGAGAGAGAGAGAGAGAGAGAGAGAGAGAGAGAGAATTATTCAAGCAACTTGATTCAGTTGCAATTGTCCAACACTCATTACTTCAATTTTGCACAACATTTTTTGGCCCATGTCTTTTTCCAGTGCAAAATGAAAATAATTTGAAATTTGATATAATGATTTTGAAAAAAAAAAAAAATACAGCACTATAATCATTAAAAAACAAACTATTACTAAAAAAAACATTTTTCAAATTCACATTCAATGTACTATTCAGAAATGCAAATATGAAGGTAAATCAAAAAGTTCTGAGACAACTTACAGAAAAAATTTATATATGGAACTTGCAAAATTATATTTCTATATAAGATCCACCTAACTTGATACAAGGGTAAACCAAAGAATTCTGAGACAAATTGTAGAAAAATTTAATTGGTTGTTATATTCATCATTTGGACAGATTTTTTTTCGATAATAAACTAATTCAATATTTGCAACATTAAATATGAAACTACTACCTGCAATAGGAATTCTTTAAACAAATAATCATTACTTTCAATTTTGTAATAATAAATAACCTTATGTCACAAATTTGAATACTAAGTCAAAATAATCTTTGCCAAAAGTATAAATCCCTACATTCCCTCTAGCTAAGACTTTATTAGTGTACATTAAGTTATTCAAAAAACTATGTCTAGACAAAAAAAGGGTTTATAAAAATAATTGTTCTCAGCATAAATAAATTATTTACTTATTATTAGTCGACCATAGTGGACCAGAATAACATGCACAAAACTTCCCTATCAAGGATTGCCATCCCTAAGTCATCCCTAGTTACTTAATTCTGATACCTATATCCCTGGAGATGATATCAGGAAATGACAGTTTTTTTGCTCTCTGGTTATCAGAATGCACTTTTCATAGGAGAAGAGATTAGATTACCTCAGTTGTAGATATAAATTCTCAGCATCAAATGATCTTCAAAAGGTTGATATGCTGTAAATCAAATCAAAGCAAGCCAAAATGATTATCATTGTTCTGGTTGGAGCTTAAATTTAAATTTTATACTTTGGACTATTACTTGGTATCTAAGGATGGCAATCATGGTTTTATTAACAAGGTTGGTTACAAAATTTGATAAACCTTATTTTTGGGGGATTTAATACTTACAATTTGGATATAAATATATTAATTTTTTTATGTCCTTTTATTGCATTTGGAAAAATAACTTATTTATTATTAGATTTTCTCCTTTGGGTCCTAAAAGGCCGATATATTGGCCCTGACAACATAAGGCAAAAAAAGACACACCAATATTTTGGCTTTAATACGTTCTTCTAAAATAACAACCGAGTGATGACTTGGTAAGTCGGGGTTCAAAGGATTAAAAAAGTTTTCAACTTTTGAGTCCATCAATCAAATATATTTGTGATGAAACTGTTAAGAAACTTTTAACTCTTGTCTATCTTTAGGTTTGTGGAACTCTTCAGTAACTGAGTCTGTTTTGTTTATGTATCTGCCTATCTGTCTTCCTCTTTCTATCTATCCTTTCTAGTGATCTGTTTTGTAAAACAAATGTTCTCTGTAACCATAGAAACAGCTTGGTGTTTATTTCTTCTCAGTTAAACTTACAAAGGATGAACAAAAACCACATTCTTTAGAATATTGGCATCATAAAGATCAAGAACTCAGTGAAAAAAAATTGGATTGACAGTCGTAGAATATCTGAGTCATGTAAGCCAGATTAAGAATAAGTTTAAAGAATTTCAAGCAGAAAAGAAACCAAAAGAAAGCAAAAAAAGTTCTAGGCACTTTACCAAAGCATAATCTGATTATTTCAAAAAACTGATTTTCAGGTAAAAAAGATTCTTTATTTTTCTCCATGCTGTAGACGTGTTTTCTGGTCAAAGTGGGATGGAGCAGTTGACGTGGCCCAGTGGATAGGCAGCCAGAATTTGGAATCATAGTATGCGAGTTTGAATCCAAGTTGATCCATCTATATTGACATGTCGACTAATATTCTTGGGAAAGGTATGAATCTTCCATCCACCTATGGATTAAATAGGGTAGCTAAGCTTGTGTTATTAAAAAAAAATTGCATGTATAAAATAATGTTTATCAAAAGTAATTGTTCTAGGCATAAAAATGATCTAAAAAAAAGGTTGATATACCATTAAACACAAAACAAAAGTGATGTAAAATCTTTCTCTTAGGAGTGACATAAAAACTCAATATACTAACATTTTTGCCCCCCCAAAAAATGATTTGTAGATACATTCCTAGATAGTCCTTAAATCTAAAAAAAAAAAAAAAAAAACTTATGCTAGTCAAAAAACTACCTGTGCATAAAATAATAGCAAAAAAATAATTGAAACCTGAAAAGGTTGTTAGGCCATTAAACACAAAACAAAGAAAGAAAGATGACTCACTTTAAATATGGTAGAAGCCTAAATTCAATAACCTTTCTTCTCCAATGTAAAAATGACAACTTGAATTGATATAGCAATTTTAATTTAATTTGGTAAAAGCAAAATTATAAATGTAAAAGAGTTAAGTTTTCATTTCAGTTTTTAAGACAATCTGAACACAGACTATACAGTGTTTTGTGGCTTAAAGCTACTTTATTACTACTCTTGGTATTAATTCATTTTAAAGAAATAAGAAACTTTAATGAAAAAATAAAAAACATAAAACAAAGAATGTCTAGCTCATCTTATTCGTTCTAGACATAGAATAATTATTAGAAAACAAAACAGTAACGTTAACACTTCTTCATTAAGATTAGGTTTTGTTTTCAGTTTTAGATTAATATGAAAAGTATTGCTTAGCTTTGCCCATCGTCAGGGACTTGCTACTAAGGTAATTCAGAAAGCCTATTATCTAGGAAAGCAGGGAACTAAACTAATTTCTAATGCTTTTCTCTACTAATTTCATTTCTAATGCTTTTCTCTACAAAATTTATTTTTTAATTCTTTTTTAAATGAAATTTGTTTCAAATGCTCTTCTCCATGGTAGTGAGCGATGCCTATTACATAGAAAGGCAGTGCCTTACATATGCAAATTTTAGTGGTCTAAATCATTTTTTAAGTAGCTATTATAGCTTCTGTTTCTGAAGAATTCTATGTATAAACAGTGTTTTTTTAAATCTTTTTTTTGTTTAATAACTATTGTGGTTTTATTTTTATAAGAGCTACAGGATGTAGGGTCTCAAACAAACATGACAATCAGATTTTTATAAGTATATAGATTACTCAAATGATAATAAAGCATAGTGAGAACCACATATCATAGATTAAGGAAATAGGAAGGTGAGAATCTTGTACCAGTCTTTTGAGCATGTATTCAGCAAGACGGTTGTAAGATTTTGCACCTCCTGCCCGAACACTGATTCTGTTAACACTTAAATTTAAAAAAAAAAAAACTAAATATATTTTCATAGAACTACAATCAAGGATCTAATTATATTCAACTTGAAATATTTATTTTCATTGGAAATAAAAGTGAAGCTACAACTAAAAATCCGTTTGAAATATGGTACTATTACACATATGAAACATAAAAAAAACATAGAACCTTAAAAACTCAGTTCAGATATAAACTTTCAGATTTATGTTTGTTTTTTTACTATTATTATTTTTTTCTGTTATCTATTTTTACTCACAAAATGCCGCCTCCTAGCACATGCTGCCTGGGGCGGGCCGCCCATTCCTTGCTACACCACTGCAACCAAATAAAGCAATCCAATACTTTCATCCTTGAACCAATTCATGTGTTGCTCTAATCATAATCAACCAAAAGTTGATAGACAATAAAATAAATTCTACTTTTTTGAATACCGATTCATTTTTCATTTTCATTAACTTAACATCAGATTATTATTATTATCATCATTTTATGTTCAGCGCTGGCTTGTCATATACTGAGGCATTTCCCCTTTAATCTAGTCAGCCATATAATCCATGTAATTGAATTATATGCTCAATTGAATAGCATCACAAGCAACTAACTGAAAGAAATTATGCTTTTTTTTTTATTTAGAGGATTTTAAAATCAATGTGAAGCCATGAAATGCATTTTCTAGTGGCATCTCATGAATGGAATAAAACGATGAGGACATAATGAAAAGTAAAAGATTTTTAAGAATTTTGCAGTCACGAACTAAAGCTTCCACTCAAATCAGGGTATAAAAATATAAGAATAGAAAAATCAACATAAAAAATAAGCCATTAATGGCAGGTTTTACACAAAATATTACAGGTAGCTCGTGATTTTGAGAATAATCACTTTTACTATTTCTATAATAATTACAAGAATTTTTAAGTTGAATTTGAAGCAAATTATGATGTAATATAAGGTAATTAAGGTGATAATATATAAAAAAAGAACTGTGTTAAACTTATTTAAGAAATTTACAGAAATGTAGATTTCAAACAAAATACAAATATGATCAATTCATCAACCATTACACATTTAACCAGTTGAGCACCAAACTGATATTCAGTAGGTTTAGGTTTTATGTACATTGTAGCAGACAAGTCTGGCACTTAAATACAATCTAAATATGGTGATATAATAACACACATGATTATAAACTGGGAATTTAGATAGAATGATTATCCTAAAATCAAAATTCTATCTATCATACAAATTAAGCCATTACAGAGAGGGTGAGTGTATTGTTATCTTTCCCAATGGTATTAATACGAAAGTAAGTAAAGAAAAAAAAAGATGAGTTAGACATGCAAAATTAATATATTTCAAGGGGTTTGTGGTAGCCAAACTAATGAATATATAATTCAATCATATATAAATGAATCTTTTTTTTTATATAATTTCAAATCATCAGATATTCTAGTTGCTTAAGATAGATAATAGATAATAAATAGAGAAAAGAAGAGTCCTAATTAAATTAACAGGGTCCAACTTAAAATTTTGATTGTTTTTGCTTTATATCTTTCAGCAAAGACACCATTGCATACAATTATTATGACATTTAATTAGTGATTATTTTTATAAATTCCCAAAAACCCCAAACAGCTTTCTTAATGATTTCACTTCAGAACTGTGAAATAAGTTTTTCTCATTGTCTCAAGTTAGTAATTCGAATAAATAACTTCAAGAAATTTTGAGGAAAGCAATTAATTGATTTTGAATAAAACTATTGCCTTGTAAAATTCACTAAAATTGTTAAAACAAAAATTTTGAAGAGTAAACATTTCTTTAAAAACTGGGACATAAAGAACATTTGAAAAACTTGAAAATTTATCCGTAAAGATTAACATTTTGATAATTTTTTAGAATGAAATTGAGTAACTTAGAACATGTGTTGATGTATATATATACATGTTGACACATATTCATATGTGGATTTTAAATCAAAAATAATAATCTGATGGAATTCAAAGAAATTACAAAAAATAATCAGAAATATAATAACTGAGAAATTTAATTTCAGTTTTAATTGTAAAAAGAAATGATGTTAATTAAAAAATGTTTATATTAATTAGTCGAGCAGTGACCCAAGTTAGGCACAAGGTCATTTTTACATGCTCATTATTTCCCTTTTGCTGTTCATCTAGATGAGTAAATGAGTCCCATCTGCTAGAGGCAACTTAAGGTAAATGCAGTGGTTTTGATTGGGATTTGAACTCATGTAATCCAATCCCAGAGAACCAAGCTTTTACCAATGCTCCACCTTCGTTGCCCAATTAAAAAAAGATATATTTCAAATACACAATGTATTCTTTAATAATATTCAAGAAAATAATCATTTCTATGAAATTAAAACAATTATTGTCTGAAAAACAGTGATAAAGTATAGCTACTTACTAACATATAAATTTTTATAGCAATATGTAAATTATTCAACATTATAGTTTATATTGATGTTATCTTTGTATGTAGTGTATAAGCAGCAACTAAACAAATAGTATTTTAAGTGAATTCATTTAATAGCTGACCTTTTAACATCATAGTTTAGATCAAGAAATGTTCAAATTTACTCATGTCATTAACTAAAGTAAGATACATGTACTTTAACTATAAAAGACCGATTACTTCTTTCTCATTCAAAACAAATTCAAATACATTCAATGTATTTTATCTAACTTATCAAGATAAAGACAAAACACTATAAAATTTAAACTCACAACATTTTAATTTCAGCCTTGTTTTTTGTTTAAGCATTTTGATTCTACCAGGGAAAATAAGGCTACAACAACAACATCTACCATCATTGCGATTTCTGTAACTTTGTCTCTTTTTACAGAATTGGGTTGTTAGCCCTATTCTAATCTCCAACCTGAAGGACCAGTACAGAACCTGAGATTCCTATGTGGTCACCCATTATAGTAGTGAACAGGCTCTATGTTGCTAAACGCATATCTAGCGGGAAATGGTGTCTCCAACTGTACAAATTTTTCTGTATTTTCTGTGGCTGAAATTAAGTATTTCTAATGTTACACATAATATTGCTAAGAATTTTTGGTTCATTTTCATATTTACACTTGGTTTCCTTCTGTTAATGTAAGACTTTTAAACCAGTACCTATTAAATATTTCTAATGACATCAATTAGTTTGTTTGTTTCCTATTTTATGGCATGTCAAACTTTTAAGGTCAATTAATACCAAGAATATACCTTTTATGTAGACACACACAGTTTTTTTTGCTTTTTTAATACCACAATCTTTGCTATTCAACCCATAGCTGGAGGGAATGTGGGGATTCTTACCTTTCCCAAGGGTATTAGTTCAATTATGAACACAAATGGAACGACTGGGATTCGAACTCTTGTACTACGATTCCAAAGTCTAACTGCCGCTAATCAACAATGTTATTAGTGTAGCAATATGGGGTGTAGAGTGATCGGTTGATCCCGATGTTGACGTAACATAGACTATGCAAACATTAACGCCACGTGTAATCAAGGAGAGGTCGAAGAGATGGCTAAATAAAATGGTTAACCAAAAATGTCTGTCTTCATGATGTTAAATACTCTTGATTCCAGCCCAACAACTTTTGTGAACAGCACAAAGATGGACAACCGAGAATGACCTGTTTTATAGCAGGAGACTATGATGAACAGTAATGGAACAATGCGAAAAGGTAGGTTTTGACCAGGCCCACCAAAAGATTTCCCCACGCATGCAACATTGCCACACCCGTTCCACGGAATGAACGCCCGAAGACCTTTGCACGTTCTGAGGAAGGCTATAAGTGCTAACAACTATTTCCTTGCAGTCTTTCTCAAAGTTTGAAAACATACACTCTGTCCCCGACCAGTTCACGATCCGGATGAATAATGATCGTCTCCTCCCAAGAAAATATCGACCACCAGACGTGTTACAATAGATTCTAGGAGAAAATATTTGTAAGTTGGAATATGACTTTAATAAAGGATTTTGTGTTTCTATCTTTATGTTTTTCTTTGTGATAAGACATGTTGACAAAACATGTTTACTAAAAATGTGGAATTTAGAAAATAGAAATAAAAAAAGAAAAGAAATTAAAGCAACTGTTGTGAATGCAGTCTGAGTCCTAAAGCTAGAAACTAATCATCTCGTCACAAAAGAAATAGAAATAGTGATTATAGCCTAGAACTAATCAATTCATAATTCTCTTGAACAGAGCTTCACTCATTGCTACTGTACTTGATACCACTTCCTTTCTTCTTCTTGAGAAAACAAAGCAAAATAACAATTGTAGTGTCCAGTAGAAAATTTGGACAAATGAAATTTTATGTTTTATTTGTGGATTTTGCCAATGTGTGATAATTATGACTAAGACATGAAAAACTAATTGCAGAGGGATAAAGCTTTTCAAGTTATTTGAGTTGAATTATCCTCATCAAGTTAGCTACAAAAAAATCCCAATCTTTGATGGTTAAGGAGAACAAAAAAATGTTTAGAAGAAAGCTGAGGAATTTCATTACTCAACCCAACAACTATGTTTCTTGTTAGAAAACAAGAAAAATAGAATTAAAAATATTAAAAAGAAAAATTGTATTCTTTTTAATGACATATGTCTGAATAACAATATTTTGCCTAAATATACTAAAATATTGTATTGCAATAAATTAATAGCATTTAGTCAATAAATCATAATAAATTATAACTTAGCAATAAATAATTCATAAATTCAAATTGCAATCATCTGCATATCAAACTTTCCATAAAAGGTAAATCTAATGTCAAATATTTTTTATTCTTATTCCATAGAAATAAAAAAGCATTATCTTCCTAGATAATAAGCTTTTTTAATTACATTTAGTGGCAAGTCTCCAATGCCGAGCAATAATTCTAGTTAATTTAGATTTTTTAATTTAAGGATTATCTAGGAATGTATCCACAAATCATTTTCTTTTGGACAGAAATATTAGTATATTGAGTTTTTTTTAACTCTTTGTCACTTCCAAGAGAAAGATTCTACATCACTTTCTTATTTGTTTGGTTCATGTTTAATGGCATATCAACCTTTTTTTTAGGTCATTTTAATTTAATACCTAGAGTAATTACTTTTGATAAACATTATTTCATACACACACAAGGTTTTTTTTTTTTATAACACAAGTTATACTATTTAATCCATACCTGGAGGGAAGATGGGGATTCATATCTTCCCTAAGGCTAATAATCAACATGTCAACGTAGACGGAACGTTTTGGGTTCTAACTCACATTCTATGATCCCAAAGTTTGACTGCCTGTCCACTGGGCCTATACACTTTCAAAAGAGAGATTGAATACCAATTCCTAGAAATAAATTCTATGTCGGTTCAAGGAAATAAATCCTATGCTAGTTAAAAAAAGGTTATTAACATTACTGCTTTAGGTTATTCTTTTAAAATTCAGTTTTTTTATATTTCTTTTAACAAATTTATTTAAGGAAAAGAATATCTAAATTTAAAGAATCAGTGATCATTTTAAAATTTGAATAAAGTAACATTTTCCTTTTGGCTAAACAATTTATTTTTTTCTTCTTGCAGCAATGATTTCGCTTTTTAGAATTGTTCTTTCAAAGGTAATTAATATAAATCCTCAATAATAAAGGAAAATAATCACAATTTTTTTTTTAAATACAGATTTTAAAATTGAAATTAAAAAAAAAACAATCTATTTTTCTTAATATTCAATCTTACATGTATTTGCTCAATAAAAAGTTAAACAAAAAATGGAAACACCACTGTTGATTAATAGTTGTTTGATTATTTTTTTTTGTAATTCGTTTTGGTTTACATTTCATATCAATTTTTTTTTTAGTATTTTCAAGTCATTAATAAGAATGCATTGACAAACTGATGAGAAGTAGGTAAAGTCAATTTGTAAAGAATAAGATGTAATTTCTATTCCATTTTACTTCTATGAAAATATCAAATGAAATACAGGCACAATATAACATTTATTCACACTGGTGACTCCTGTAATTTTTTTGAAATCAACACTAAAAATTTAACTTTTATTTAACTTAGAAAAATAAAAACATATCAAAGTTTTGATTTTAAGATAGTTGAAACTTTTTGAGCATTTTGAATATATATTATTTTAGCTTAGTAAATAAGATTATTAAAAAAATAGTCTGAACTTTTAGAAATATAAGAAATCCAAAACAAGTATCAAACTAATATAAAATTCATTTATGAAAAATCAACTGGCTAAAGTTTATAAATCTAGACTTTAAATATTCTTGTTTGTTTATTTTTTGTTTAACGGCATATCAACTTTTTCAGGTCATTATAATGCCTAGAACAATTATTTTTGATAAATATTATTTTATACATACATAGTTTTTTGTTTTTTTTTAATAACAAAAGTTACACTATTTAATCCACAGCTGGAGGGAAAATGGGAATTCATACTTTTTCCGAGGGTATTAGTCAACAGGCCAACGTAAACAGAACAATTTGGATTCAAACTCGCATCCTACAATTCCGAAGTCTGACTGCCTATACACTGGGCTAAGTCAACTTCCCCCGTGGAATATTGAACCACTCTCAAAATTCTATGAAGAGAGAAAAAAAAAATCAAAAATACTGTTTCACCTTAGGTTTTGTCAAACAATAATAATAATAATAATAATAATAACAAGTGTAATGCATCATAGACAACTACTTTAATCAATCCAATAAATGGCAATGATTACAAATAAAGTCTGTGTTTGGTTATATTATATATAATTACTGAGCTAATTTTAACTCAGTTTGGCACAAATTCAGAATTCCAAAGCAATCTATTAGGATCCAACTAACCTTGTTGGCAAATTTCCCAAGAAAAAAAATGCAAACCTACAGATCAATCCATGTTTATAAATGGTAGAAGCAAACTTAAAGTCAAGTACAAATATTTCTCTATATCATACCCTAATACATAAGATAATGAGCTGAATCAATGTTTTACTAATAATTGTATTCAAAAAGATTTTCTACATTCATCTTATTTTTGGGATTTTACTACGTTTGAAATTTTAAAGTTATATTAGTTTTTTTTTCCTTATATTTTCTGTTGGTTAATTTTTAACAGTTTATATTAGTAATTTTTTCTTATATACTCTATTGGTTGATTTGTGTATATATAGCTTTATAACAGATATTTGGATTAAATTTTCTGGAAAGATTGAAAATGTGTCTCTGAACCATTTTTTTTAAGATTTTAACTACAATCTCATTGATGCTGAATTTTTAAAGATTTACAAACATATATTTATGATTGATCATTTTTTAAAGATTCAGGGAGTTATATATGAGCTTATCAATGAGTGATCTTAAAAAAAAAACGAAAGAAGAAAACAAATAAGATTTGCATCAATTCTTCTCTTGGCAAAGGTTTGAATTGTTCCAGTTCTTCCTTACAATTATTATAATTATAATTATTATTGTAGAGGATTCATCAAAAGGTTTCTTTAAGGAATGATTCTGCCTGTGCTGCTTAGTAGAAACAGGCTACAGGTTTTATGCCGCTTTGTTCAGAAAGCAAGTTGAATCAATAATAAAAGTTGAGATCAATAGATAGTAAATTGAAAAGAAAGAAAAAAATCCTTCCTAGTTCAAGTCACTATTTTCTAAAAAAAAAAAAAAAAAACCTGTTAAAGTCATGACCCATTTAAGCAAACCTGATTTCAAGATGGAAAAAAAGAATGCAAAAGAAAGAAAACAGGCCTTGAGATGCTGACTTTGGATTGGTTTTATTTCTTTGGCTAATATATATATATATATTTTTTTTTTTTTAGGCAATTTAAGATAGATTTCATATATTTACTTTTAAGGACACTTTTTATTTATTTATTTTTTTTTTTTCTTTGTTTCTTTTAAAGTTGATTAAATAAGAAAACCAGGTGGGGCATTTCTAACACCTTGGCAATCTGAAATAATCTATTTTTGGTATCAATTAAAGGAATCTTGACAGTACTAAAACCCCAAACTTTAGTTCGTACACAATTATCGGCTAATGAGTCGAAGGTGTCTTATCAATTTGTTACCGTTTTTTAAATCCTTTATCTCATATTCTAGGTAAAAGATATAAAATTTACAGTTCTAATCATAAAATGTAAACTAAAATGTATTTTCACGTTCTTTTTGTCTACATATAGTTTTTTTGAATAAAACAATGTGCACTATTTAACACATAGCTTGGGGGAATGAATTATACCTTTCCAAAAGGTATTAGTTAGTGATGAGATGAATAATTGGAATCGTTCGTGTATTTTTTTTGGGGGGGAATCGGAATCGCATCGTTAAATAAATATCTTAAATTTACACTTCTTTCATTATGATTTTCTTTAATTAGTCTAATGTCTGGCTTTGCCCGGGCGCCAGTGACTTGCTGTTAAGAAAGCCTATTTTATAGTGTTCTGGGGTAGTTTATAACTCTCTATATTCATATTGTGACCCCTTAACACGGGGCTACAACATATAGGAAAGCAGTGAGTGGTTTTCATACTAAATTCATTTTTAATGCTTTTTTATATACTTAATTCATTTCTAATTCTTCTTTCTACTGAATCCATTTCTATGTTTTCTTATACTAAATTCGTTTCTAAAGCTTTCTCTAAGGTCGTTAAAGAAGTCTATTATATAGAAAAGCAATATCGTACATATGCACACTTTAGTGGTCTGAATCATTTTTTTTTTTTTAAATACTATTGTAGTTTCTTTTTCTGAAGCACAATGTATAAACAAGATTTTGTTTTTTGCTATTGTGGTTTTATTTTCTAAAGAGCTACAGGATGTAAAGCCTCAGACAAATCTGATTTTTATATAGTAAATAGATGATACTACAAGCTTTAAAAGGCCAATGATAAGAAACTGCTACTTTGTTTTTAACTGACTCGAAGACATTAAGAATACACAGCTGGATATGCCAATAACTTTTTATGATGAGTTGAGAGAAAGGGGGAGAGAAAGAGAGAGAGAGAGTGTGAGTGAGAGAGAGAGAGAAAAATGGGGAGAGAAAGAGAGAGTGAATGTGAGTAAAAGGAGGAGAGAAAGAGAGAGTGTGTAAGAGAGATTGTGTGTGTGTGTGTGTGAAAAGGAAGGAACTTTTGGAGAGAATATGCAGTATATTAATATTGTAACATGGTGGGGCGCATAAAAGTTGATAGATAATATTAGTCATGCATAATGTTGGGGCCAAAGGGACTTTTCATATACATAGCACTTGCCACCATTCTGAATGCAGTTTTGAATGAGGCGATGCATTTTTGTGACCAGAGTGTATTCTATCACTCACATCTCTGTTGCTGATCAACTTATAACCTAACTCTGCAGACATCAACTGCATCGGCTTTGTAAACGTTAAACAGGCGCTGGTGAATGTTGGTCAGTTCAATATTTTTTGCATGAAGGAATTCGATGACATATCCCTGCATCCATGACAGAGGTTACTTTCTTAGAGTCTCACACCATTGATATCTACAACAAAGAGAATAAACTCTCAGGTCATAAATGCATAACCTCAGTCATCATAATTGAATTTGCAATCCCCTCTGATCTGTTCAGGAGGAATAAAAAGAATAGGAAGAAAGTGTTACTTTTTGAATGAGTCTCTCACAAAACAACCAGATACTTTTCCCCTTGCTACAAATATATTATCCAAAAGTAAGTTGATTATATATACGGATCAATGACAATTCTTGAAATAGATTCATTTACGATCACCTGTGATGATTATTATAGTTCTTTTGTCACTGGACTTGGTCTTGTCATCTTTTGATCCTTAGGTGGCTGTAGAGGCCAATCCTTGACTGGCAGACTTTATTGCAGTATTCAAATAAATATTACAGTAAACACACACAAAAACAAATTATAAGAAACATTAGTTTTACCAAAGATCAACCAGATATAAATATGCAAAAATATTTGTTTTAATTGAAGTAATGATTATCCCCCCCACCCTAAAGAAAAAACAAAAGTATTAAACAAACAAGCAATAAAAGATAAAAAAATATCAAGCAACATCAGCAGCTATTTGTACATAGTCCTATCCACAGAAAGATACAAGCATACAATTACTCACATTTAAATACAAGTATACAAACTAAGCTAGACAATCCTGGTCACATTTCTTGCTTCTCTTAAAAAGTAGTGAGTAGAATTTGATGAATGGCTTTGATTGAAAGTCTAACTTTTTACAAATTATGTTTTATGAATACACTCTATTATTTGTACTTCTTCACCAGACCAATCAAATTTATATGAAAAACATCCAAATTTTGTTTTTATTTCAAATATATCAAGTTTCAGTATCAATTATTTCATTCATAAAAATAATCAGTAGACTTTACATTTACATTTTTTTTTTTTGCAATCTGTATAGAGGTCTGTTTTGGCTTCCACGTCTCATCATCTATATTTAGCATATTTTGGCAGCGGTCCATTATTAAAGGATATTTGGTCAATCAAAACTGAATAGGTCTTTTGAAATTATTTTAATATCAATTTTATCTTGTTTTCTTACAAGATTTTTTTTATTTTGAAATCAACTTGATATAATGTTGTGGGGTTGAAGGTGGTGAAAGTAGGAACACAACTACTTGGTGGGAATGAGAAAAGCATTTATATCAAGTTTAGGGTTAGTGGTACAGAAAAGGTTAGTAAGTCGAAGGTGGTGAAAGTAGAAACATGACTACTTGGTGGGAGTATGAACATTTATATCAATTTTAGGGATAGTGGTACAGAAAAGGTTAAGTCGAAGGTGGTGAAAGTAGAAACGCGACTACTTGGTGGGAATTATAAGAACATTTATATCAAGTTTAGGATTAGTGGTACAGAAAAGGTTATTAAGTCGAAGGTGGAGAAAATAGAAACATGACTACTTAGTGGGAATAACAACATTTATATCAACTTTAGGATTAGTGGTGCAGAAAAGGTTAGTAAGTCTGTGGGGAGATATCTCTGTGCAACATAGCCTTCATTGAGCGGTCTAGGCTGCTGGTTATATGCCTAATGGATGAGTCCATCTTAGAGGTTATTAGGGTATGTCCCCACAAGATATATGTAATCTTTTATTTTTAAAATAAAATGGGAATAGTAATGTTTGTTGATTGGACAAAAACTTGTTACTACAAAATTAGAAAAATAAATAAATAAATAGCAGTTTTACCTTCTCTATTTAAATGACTTTTTCATGAGAAATTAGAAATGTAAAAAGCTTAGAGTAATTTCAAGTTATTTAGACAAAAAACTAATTTAAATCTTAAAGACATAAAGAAGTCATACCCATTTTTGAAATCTGTAATTTTTTTTTTTTTCCACAGGTTCAGCCAGTTGATAATATTGCAGCTAATAAGAAGTTCATTGACAAATTATTTAATGATTCTTATGATAAAAATGAATAATATCTCTGTTTTTCCATTAATGAAAGTTTATAAATAAAACTTGAACAAGATCTCTCTCAAAAGAATGAAAACTATTTTTAAAGTTAATTTACAAAATTCTCTCGGGGTAACTTTTACATACCATTCACAATTAGTACAAGGAAATTAGTTCACTATTTACCAGCAGAATTTTGTAGTAGATTCTTTCTTCTTCACAATCGACCTCAGAATTCGTGATAAAGTATTTGAAAAGTAAAATGATTTCAACAATGTTAATTCTAACCCAATTGTTATCTTTAATGATTTTCAAAAGATAATTTGCTTAAAAGCAATACTAATAATGAACACAGATCATAAACCTTTACATTACAATCCTTTTATTACTTATTGATATAAATACAAAACATCAATCTTCTACACTATTCAATGCATATCTTTTACCAATAGATCTAGATTTGGGGATATCTTTGTATTAACTTAGTTCAGTTAAGTCTTTCAACTGCTGTTATGCATTATATTTTCTGACTGATTATTTATTCATGATTATTATCAATGAGTAGATCATGTGAATTTGCACAAGAATGTATTCTATCAAAAATCTAAATATTGACCAAGTAATATCTATATATATATATATAAAATTCAAATCGCCGTGTTTGATTGGGTTCTACATCCAGTTTCCAATTTACGGTTTACAAGCACTACATGTGGCTAGATCAAGCCAAAGAAAACAAGAAATTGAACTGTAAACATCCATATTCTTAAATGGTCACCCATCTAACTACTAACCAGGTATGACGTTGCTTAATTCTATGACCTGACGTGAACTGGTGTTTCCAACGTGACTTGAGTGTACAAATCATTTTAACAACAAAAGAGTGAAGATTGTTGCTTAAAAAATCTTTTTTAAAAACACAGAAAAGAAACAGCATCTTTTAATCAAAATTAAATAAATAATAGAGAAGTGTATAGAAAACTATAATAGCTATATAAGAAAATGATTCAGACCACTAAAATTTTGCATATGTATGATAGAGCCTTTCTATTTAATTGGCTTTGTCAGCTAGAGAAAAGCATTAGAAATTAGTTTAGTATAAAAAAAAGCTTCAGAAATAAATTTAATATGAAGACCTTTAAAATAAATTTAGTATGAAAAAAGGTTAGAAATGAATTTAGTACAATATTAAACTTAGTATAAAAAAGCATTAAATGTCTTCCTAGATAATTATCTTAGTAGCAAAGACGGCCAACACTTCTAGTATTATTTAAAAAGTCATTCCATCAAATATAACAGAAAGCAAATTTGGGGGAGTAAAAAATGAAGAAGATAAAAAGTATTAGGGTTGTGTATGTAGGGAGATTTACGACAACATTCTTGTTTGTTTTTGTTTAGCAAATCTAAATAGAAATCCAGTTTTTTTTCTATTCATAGAAAAAAAAAACTGCTTATGGAAAACTGCTACAAATTTTAACAACTTCTTCCAGTCAAACAAATGTATCCAAACAAAAATGACAAATTGCATTTGATTCAGAAAAAGATAAGAGAATTTTGTAATAGAATATTTGTTTTTACTTGTCATCAGGACTTGAACTCTGTTAGCCAATCCCTAAAGAATTTAGTTAAACATCTTAAGAGAAGGTTTATGAAAGATTTTTATGAAAAGAAAATATACTGATGTTCTGAAGTCTTGATTTAGCAAAATTTAGACGATGGAATAGTGTTGCTTTATTTTTGGTCTAATGACACAATTGAGCGTGGAGATTGGACCATCCGATTAGGTACAGAGGGTAAATTTAACCCAACCAATCACAGAGCAGAAAGGAGATTGCTTCCCTCTTTAATTTAAGAACCTTGACTCAACAGATTTTCTATAGACATCACTAAATTTCCTGCAACGATCACTACCACTACTACTAATAATGATGATGATAATAATATTATTCCTATTGGTCTTACTAAGTGCTACTAGTTATAGGATTTTAATACTGCTGTTATTTTGAATAAATTACTACTACAACTGAATTCATTTGAACTGAGGTTCAGTTAAAAAAAATAAAAAATAAATAAATAGAACTAGTTTATTTATATTTTTGTATAGCAATTAGAAACACCAAATAGAACTAGAAGCAAAATGCAGTGACCTGGGAAATTCAAAATTATTTACTAAAATTAGAACTAAATAATTCTGCTTGACTGATTTCCAGTGAACTTTGATTTTTCTTCTTTTTTTTTTTTTTTAGATTAATGCAGTTTTTGGGGAACTACTTAAATTAGAATTGAATGTTAGTTGTTAGATTAATTAACATAAACCAAATCATTCTGTCCATGTTGACATGTCAACTAATACCCTTGGGAAAGGTATGTATCCCCATCTTCCTTCCAGCTGTGGATCAAACAGTGCAACTTGTGTTATTAAAAAAAACTATGTGTGCATAAAATAATAATTATCATAAGTATTTGTTCTAGGAATTAAAATGACCTTAAAAGGGTTGATATGCTGTTAAACTCAAAGCAAACAAACAATTCGGATAAATTAAAAATTACTAATTATGGTTGCTCAAATTTGGTTTTGTTTTATTCCTAAATTTTTGCTTTTATATTAAAACATAGAAAGAAAGAAAAGAGACTTCAATAAAATTTGATCTAGGTTCACCAATTCAACTTTCTGCATCAATAACCATTATGGTATCCAGACATAGAAAGAAGCCTTTTTTCTAATGATTATATTAAGGATACAAAAATAAATAAATAATGAACGAAAATGTTCATTTATGTTTACTCCAATGGTAGTACAAATGAAATGGGTGGAAAAGTAGTTCATTTGAATAACAGGCCACCTTGCAAGATGGGACCTGCTGTTACAGAAGGTTTTATTGGCAATTCTCAAACCAAATAAGGTTGATATGCTGTAAAACACAAACACCTCCCCCCCAAAAAAAACAAAAAATCAAAGCAAATATTTTAGCTTTCATATCAGTCAAAAGTAAAATATTCAGAGGAATTATCAAAGAATTTTCATACCTAAATAAAAATTTGATCAAAAATATCTATATACTTATAAAAAATTAGATTGTCTTGGTTGTAGGAGGCCCTACGTCATGTAGCTCTTTAGAAAATAAAACCACAAAAGTTATTAAAAAAAATAAACAAAATTCATCCACACATATTCAGAATTTATTTCCCAATTTTCTATCACATATAAATGTGTGTGTGTGTGTGTGTACATATAATTTGCATGAGCAACGCCAGGATATGCTAGTTAACTATAATATTGACTTTCATATCTTTCTAACCATTGTATTCATACTATGCAGGACAGCAAAACATAATAATAACCATAGAAATGGAAAAGCCAATAAAAGAATCACTGATTCCTTTAGGTATAAACATTTCATAGCAGACATTCTACTATAAATAGGAGCATCAAGGATAAATGGCAACAGCTACGGAATGAAGTTCAAAACAATAAAATGAATTGTATTTAACAACTAGAAAATGACATGAACGTCTGGGGCGGGGGGGGGGATAACTTAACACAAACATCCCATAATGAAGAAACTAATATCAGGAATTATTTACAAAAAAAAATGTGCATTAATAAACTAAGAAAAATATTAAAAAGAAAATAATCTGAAAAACAAAAAGGGATTTCAAATTATAGATCTCACAATATGTACTGCATCGGGCAGATAGGGCTAGTTAACTCTGAAGAGCAGCTCATCTAGGTGAGGGGTAACACCGAATGAAAAAAGCTCGGGTAAGAGCACGTAAAAATAGCCTCGTGCCAAACTTGGGTTAGTGCTCACCAAGTAAATATAATATGTACTATTTATGAGAGGAAGAAGAAAAAAATTCAACAAAGATAACTATTCAATAATCTGGGAAAAAAAAAAGTATTTGATACAGATCTCATAATATTATTAATGAAAGGGAGAAAAACCTCAATGAAGAAATAACTATTCATTAAAATAAAAAATAGACTTTTAAATAACTTCATTTTTTAAATTTTTATTTGTAAGATTGATTGACTGATTAGGGCCCACCTTGACACCTTGAAATTTCAACCTATCAGCTTCAAACAATCATTCCTATTTGAACCAACTTAGAAGATTTTTCTATTAGAAAGAGTTGATTCTGGTTTCGTTTGGTTTTATGGCATATCAACCTTTTTAGATCATTTAATGTCGAGAATAATCATTTTTTGTCCACACAGTTTCAACCCACTAGGATTCGAACTCCCGTATTACAATTCCAAGCCTGATTGACTAACTACTAGGCCAAGTGGACCTCCCCAGGATGAGTTGAAAATGATCATTTTGCACACACAGTTTAAAAAAGCAGCCAAGAAGGCTTTAAGAGGCAGAAGGTATTCTATGGTTGAATACCAAGAAAGAATCTCAAGGACCAAACCCGGAATCCTGACACTTTGGTTTTTTTATTTTGAAAACATTTATGAGATTCTACAATTCACACCTGTACAGCTATTATATTTAGGCCAGTTTTTTTTTTTTTTTTTGCAAAATGAAACCAAAAAATTCCTTAAATAAAAATCAGATAGCAATTCTTTAGCTACAAAGCTCCCATGGAAAAGAAAAAAAATGATGAATTTAGACTGAATTACATGTTATGTTTTATTCTTTATTCAACCCACTGAAAATGACTTGGTGGGAGTATTGATCTTTTAATGTAATATTGTAATTATTATTGCCTTTGGATGGGATTGAATCCCCCCCAAAAAAAAGAAATTGGAGGACTTTAAAATTACATGTTATGATTAATCCTTTAATCAACCAAATGGAAATGACTCTGTGGGAGTATCAATCTTGTAATATATTTATTGTCTTTAGATGGGATTGAAACCTTTATCTTAAAATAGTTTTCACTTAGAACTGTAAAAACTAAACACCTTTATTCATAGTACCACAGAAAAAAATTGTGATGATTTTAGACTGAATTACAGGTTATATCACATATTTTATTCAACTCATAGGAAATATAATGTTCTCATGACTGAGGGGCAAGTAATAATCTTGTAATGTATTATTGTTGTTATTATTAGATGTAAGTGAAACCTTCATCTTCAAATAATTCTCAGAACTGTAAAAACTAAACACCTTTATTCATAACACCACAGGTTCTGTAGGACCATAAAGAGTTAAGTTCAAAATCCACTAAGGTATCACAATTTCAGTATCGAGGTTCCCAAATTGTATAAAGATGATTTCAATGAGCACGTTAAACCTTGATTGCTCATTAGATTAAGTAAGTAAGCATATGGCATACTCAACTGGGCAGATTGTTCACCTCTGCAAGTTGAACCGGGTTATCCACTGAAAACAAACAATTCAGTGGCAAATCTCATTGGAATTTGAACAAGCGGTCCACAGCTACATGTGTAGATGACTGTCTTACAAAAGACTAAGAGTGCATCTAACACGGTGGTTTGACCGTACCCAGAAACACTAACCTAGGTATTTCTCACCCCAGTGCAAGATACAATACTTGGTATTCTTAAATAGTCATTCAGCTAACTACTGACCAGACTCAACATTGCTTAACTTTGGCGATCTGATGGAAACTGGTGTCTCCAATGCAACTTGACCATGCAGTCGATTTTATGCTCATTAGAACTAAAAAATGAATTTCTTAATTTATAAGGAAAAAGAGAAAAAAGTATGACAGAAAGATTAATTTGAACAATCAAGTGTAAGTAACAGAGAAGAAATTAAAAAAAAAATGATAGGAATGAAGATCACATAAAAGTTCCCAGGTTGGATTCACCTGAGCTAGTGGGTAGGCAGTCAAACTTTGCGAGTTAGAATCCCAGTCATTCCATTTGTGTTCATAATTGGACTAATACCCTTGGGAAATATATAAATTCCCATATTCCCTCCAGCTATGGGTTAAATAGTGAACATTATGTTATTTAAAAAAAAAGTATGTGTGTATACAATGATTGTTCTTGGCATTAAATGACCTAAAAAAAATGTTGATATGCTGTAAAACAAACAAATAAACAAAAGATCACCTGAAGATGACCAGAAAGCAAATAGAAAGAGTGAAAATAGAAAGCAGTTCAAACATAGTGAAAATAAGAAAACAATCCAAAAATGTGAAACTAATCTTTTTATAATAAAAGTACTACATTTCAATTTCCTGTTACTTTTTAAATGGCTTGTTACAGGAATGGTATTCAACACATAGTTAAGTGCTTACAAGGAAATTTACAGTTTTTCCTAGTGAAAAATGTTATAGGTCATTGTTTTTAATAGACCTTTATATAATTTGTATCAGTGGGGAAAATGACAAAAAATGAAAATAAGAAAAAAAAAGGGGACAGATATGAAAATGTCACACAAGAAAATCTCTCATTTCAAGGCTTATTTTATAAAAAAAAAATACCTATAATTTTTTAAAAGGAAATGCTTGTTTAAACTGATCTACAAAATTAATATCTATTTTATTTCCAAATTGAGTAAATTTGATGCAAATAATGAGGTTTCCTTTAAGAATATTAACAAAATGTTAATCATTACTAGGGCTATTTTGTTTTATAAAATATGCTTTATATTCTCTTGATATGCTAGAAATAATCTTCAAGCATATGTTTAAGAATATTCTTTTTTTTTCCAAAGAATATGCTTTTTTTTATGAATAATTTTTTTAAGAATATGCTTTTTTTTTCTTATGAACATTTTTTTGGATATTCTTTTTTTTAAAGCATATGTATTTTTCTTGTGAATATTTTTTTTAAGAATATGCATTTTGCTAAAAGAATATTCTGTATGCAAAGAATATGCTTACATAAAAAGAATATTCTTATCACAGCCCTAATCATTACATTCAACATAAAAAAAATATGTGTCAAATCCATAAAACTCCAAGGCAAGTTGTAAATAGATCCTATTCTACAAAGACTAATAGCATCAAATAGTTTTTTTTTTTATTCAGGGACCATAATGGAATGTCTAAAACTAAGACCTAAAAATTTTATAAAAAATATTTTTATTTAAATATTCTGAGAATGTCATGTTTAATAACAGATTTGCTAAATTGGGGAGTCATAGTAACTAACATTTCTGTTTTTGACAAGTTCTCTTCAATCATATTTAATACATTTTAGAAGTTCAAAAACCACAGTCTCAATAGATAAAGAAAATATTTGGTTTCATTGCCCTAACATAAGTTTCCAATACATTACTATTGATAAAGAGCATTATGTGGAAATATAATTTCAATGATCACAAGTTAAACCTTGACTGCGTATTAGAAGTACAAAATGAAAGTCTTAACTTATCAACTAATATAATTGCTGACTTTAGTATTAAAAAAATATAATGATAAAAACCTATTTACTCTCCAAACTTGAATAAACAGACATATTTTATCATTCTTTTAAAACTTTGCCTTCTTTAAATCTTTGAAAACCTAGTCACTAAATACAAATATAATTTAATAGCAATATCACCCAGCTTAGCTCAGGTGTTGCATTTGACCCTTTAGAAGCTATTTTTCCAACTGAAAACCAAGTATAATTTGTTCCACAAGTTTGAATACCTCATGTATCAAATTTTAAGTTTGTAGACCCAAAACTGGCAAATTACTTTGTAGGTGTGTAGTCATGAAACTTTTAAACAATATTTCCAATGGAAGACTATAAGAGTGTGCTGATTTTTACAATTATCAATTTTCTATACGTATTCTGAAACAAAGCCTAAGTGTTAGTTCCAGATACTTTTAGTAGAACTGTATAAATCTAAAACAATCATTCCAGCCGTTTCTGAATCCATAGCGAATGAACTCACACACAAAGTCCCATTTATACATATGTTTAGATAATTCATATAATGGTGTAAGATACATTGAAAATGTTTCAATTAGAACAAGAATACATTAAAGAGGATTTTCATAATATTATGTTATCATTGAGAGAAATTTATATCACTTACTTTTTTTTATCATAAACATTCAAGCAATAGAAAATGAAATAAAAAAATATAAAGAGTAATTTTACGAATAGATGAATGATATAGAAGTTTAATGAATTACACACTTGAAAGCAGTACTTTTTTAAACTCTTCAAAACTTTCTTATTAAGGATTATAAAGCAAGGTTTATGATTATAATGGTTTGCGCCTAAGAAAAAAAAAATTATTTGACTTAAAAGCATTTTAAAACTTTTTAAGCAATCAAAATCTTGAGAGTAGATTGGATGAAATTCCAACAAGTCTAGAATTATAATTTGAATAAATCTTTTTTTCAATAAATCAGATGAGTAGTTATCATTAATATTAGGGGAAGTCCACTTGGGACATTGGATTAGCACTCAGACTTTGAAATTGTAATACTCGGGTTCTAATACCAGTCGTTTCATTACGTCCATATGATGACTAATACCCTAGGGAAAGGTATAAATATATTTTCCTTCCAATTAAAGATTAAATAGTATAATTTGTGTAATTTAAAAAAAAACAAGCCGCGCGTGCGTGGTACCCCTAGCTCTCTAAAAGTTCCCGAGGGACGCAAAACAGATTTTTCCCG
>JAUZSX010217161.1:0-15818 GCA_034780655.1 Idiosepius hallami
AGAGAGAGAGAGAGAGAGAGAGAGAGAGAGAGAGACAGAGAGAAATACTGAAAGAGTGATAATGTCTTTCTAGTTAATCCTGAAGCCAAGGAGCCCTGTGGGCCCCCATCTAATTGGAAGATCTGTGACGGCTTTAAGCACAGCCCTGATATAATCTAAAGAAAAAATTTGCCTATATTTATAAAGTGTTCAATATAAGTAATAGAGTGTGTGTTCATCAGACCGTCTGATAAATGCACAGGGGTTGAAATTGACAGTCACCAAAGGCTATTGACCGTTTCTTCACTTATTGACATACAACATGTAACCACATGTGATTTACTCTGCCCTCGTCAGCCACTAACAAAAGGTCATAATTGTTCTGATAGCAAAGGTAGAACCATGGTGTCACTGGCAGCTGTTGCCACAGATTATAGACATAAAAAGAAAAAAAAAATTAAATGGCATCTTTTTTAATATTAAGATGAGAAATGAAATATTTTTGAAAAATTATCTTGTCCTAAACAAGACCCAATGAACAAAATATAACAATGGTAATAATAAATGTGCCCTAAAGAAGGAAAATCTGAAATGTGTTGGCACTGAGTATGTTTTTATTTTTTCTAATTAATTTTTCTATCATATTGTCGGAATTTATTTCCTCTTTTTTCTATCATTGGTGAGAGTTAGTTCCTGACTTTTGTTATCCTTGGACTGAAAAGTTTGCTGCATGATTTATGTTTATTTATGAATAATTCTGTTTTTTAATAAATGTGGATAAATCCAAGTAACCAGTAAATTTATGCCTTTTCTTGATAGATTTTTAAATTACTTATTTTGTTTGTTTTATAAATAACTCAAAAATCCATCAATAGAGAGCTATAAATTTATTTTATTTACCCAGAAAAAAAAGCATCTATGCAAATGACAGTAATAAAAAATGCCTGAAACATTGTAATTGAAAAAAAAATAGTTAATTTATTTCAACTGATCTATCTATCTATCTATCTATATATATATATATATATATATATATATATGGTTAACTCTGAGTCAGTGGTTAGAGTTTCGGATGGACACTCAGCTAGTTTGCATTCGATTCTGACTGAAGGAAGTCTTGTTGTTTGTGGAGTCATTCTGACAAGCCAAGAATGGTGAAACAGGCCAGTAGACGGATTGCCAAAATTATTTCTTATATATATATATTAAAAAAAAATCAAAAACTAAGATCAGTGACTGTTAGTTTAACAGCTGCCTGATCATCAGACCAATAAGAAGTGTGCTTTTTATGTATTTGTATGGATATACATGTATATATACACACTACAAGAATTTTGTACTTGCATACATAGTTAGTTCGCATGTATGCACCCATACACGTTTTGTTCACATGTTAGTACACATAGATACATGTACTTAGGAACATACATATTTACAAAGACACAGAGAAAGCTGTATAAAGAAATATTTGATATTGATAAAGAATTAGATGTTTTTCTTTTAGTTAAAAAAAAAGAAAGAAAAAAAAGCGATTCTTTTTTTTCTTTCTTTTAAAGATTCCTAATAATCAATGTTGTTTCCATTGAAAATACACAAGTAATTATTCCTTCCTTTTCAATCATCTTCTCTTTGCAAGATAAACTCGTGTCTATTTGAAATTGTCTCACACAAAATTCATTTTTCTGTTTTAATCAAAGGATCCTAATGTAAGGCCTAAACCAGTCCATCCCTCGCACCCCACTAATGACCACCACACATCATGGATATATTTGAATGAGAATATACATGTCTTCTTAAATTCACACTGACTTAAACTCAAGAGGAAAGCTATTGATTATAAGTAGGTTTTTGAATATATTTTCATGCATCACAAAGTGGAATATAAGTAACTCTTCCTGATTGAGCTTCTTTGTTTTATTTGTTTAGTTCAACAGCATATCAACCTTTTTAGGTCATATAATGCTGAGAAAACAATCATTTTTGAGAAATGTTCTGTTTGTCCACACGTTTTTTTTAATAACACAATATGCTCTATTCAACCCATAGCTGGAAGGAATGTGGTAATTCAAACCTTACACAAGGGTATTAGTCCAAATATAAATGCAAATGGAATGACTAGGATTTGAACTTGCATATGGGGATTCCAAAGTTTAACTGTCTATCCACTGGCATAGGTGGACTTACCTCTTTGTTTTTTTAGTAACAGTAGCTGTTGAACAATTGTGGTAGGAGATTGGTTTTAAAAAATCTTCATAATAATAATAATCAATACTCATTGCTAAGATTCAGACTCGCAGTTCAATTTCAAGTTTTTGCTTTTCTCTAGCAAATAGATAAACTTAATGTAGGCTATTTAATAGTAGAAAGATTTCATTCAGTGATAATTTTTTTCTAAACAATATTCATAGCTTTTTTTTTCTCTCACAGTATATTGTATATGTATGAGTTGCTGTGTTTTTGTGTGTATATATATAGATGTCTAGCAATATTTGATCATATCTACCACAGATTTATGGAAATTTTATGATATTACATACATTCTTAAAGCTATATATATATATATATAAATAAAATTAAAAACAACAATAATGGGAATATGTATTATTTATTACACAAAAAGCTGATGCTTAAACGTTGCTGCTTTTTGTATAATAATAATATATATATCATTCCTATTATTTTTGTTTTTAATCTTATGTTTATTTTTCATATAGGCAAAATCTAATTTCTATATTATATATGTTATATATATATATATATATATATGTGTGTGTGTGTATGCATACATACTCGTATGTACGTGCGTGTAGGTATATGCATGCACAATATGTATGTATATAGTTATACATATATGTAAAAAAAACAAACAGATAAAAATATTCTGTAAAGTCATAAAAACTAATAACAACATTTATGAAAAATGTAACTAAATTTACAACAATACATGAACTCCGGAAGATGGACTGAGAAAAGTCCAAAAGTGATTGGAACTTTTGAATATTTTTAAAATCGTTCTGGTCTGATGTAAAGATGCTCATCAGAAAGTTGAAAAAAAAAATGAATATACAGAGGAATTATTTTCTTTTTAATAAAACTTATTTAAATGAATATGATGGTTTTGAATGGGATTTGAACTCATGTAATATGGTTCTGAGGTCCAAGCTTTTACCACTGGTCCACCCTTGCTGCCCTATATGAGATAAGAGGCGTTGTAATAGTTATTGTATATGAAAACAAATAACTAAAGAAGAAGGATTTATCTTGTTTACCGTATGTCACTCTATGTGAGGTGGGGTACTTAATAACCTTATGCTTTTAACTTGTGTCTACTTTTGTAAATATGTAAAAGTAGTGTATTAGTTTTATCATAATTGTGTATATAGTAATTTCTGTTCCTACCCTTGGGCCTCTATCATCTTGGGTGGGGTTTTACTCTTCCCTCGAGCCATCTTTTAATGTAGCTTACTTTTTTTTTTGTTAAAAGGTCAGTGTGCTGTTCCTCATGCTTACTGTTTGATGGTGAGTTTTCTTGAGTTCCACGACTAGACTGATTAACAAAACAATCCCCTAAGCAAAATGCAAAAAATTCTATTAAGTGTGTGTGTGTGTGTGTGTGTGTGTATACTTTATTACCCCTTAGTTGTTACATGAACATATTTCTGTCAAGTAGATGTGGGGGTGGGGGTCACTATATTTTATTTTTTCCCTTAGTTATTACATGTACACTCGTTTGGCATCATCTTCTAATTTCCTGGATTAACTCACACATTGTATTTTTATCAATAAAAGTACATTAGCTTCTCACAGCACAACTCTTTTCGTCAAATTAGATCTGGCTTGGAAAAACCTTAATCTTTCTATGCAAAACCTTTAATCAATGTTACACTTGCTGTAAGTAGTGAAAACAAATGATTATCAAATGTTCATAATAAACTGTTGTGTTTAATTGATAAAATGTGAATTTTCAATTCATACATAAAATGCCCCAGCAAAATTTTGTATCTAACCATTAATTTTAATTTCTGAATTAAGTACACATCTAGAACTTCATTTCAAAACCAGTTGTCAGTCCCCATCTTTCCTAAAGTTTTACTATGTTGACTTTTAAAGTAAATAAATTGGAAACAGGGGCTTCCGGACCGAAAAGGCAATGGGTCCCTTTCCCATTTTTTTTACAGTTAAATGCTACATTTAGAGAGTGTGCAGCTGGTGATTGGCTGACCTAATAAAAGACTTTATTTTAAGATATGTGTTTATATGCATCGACAGATTAGAAAACTTGAACCTCATGAAGAGGTTCATGAATTTATAAGTGACAACTAAGCATAATGACATGTCAAACAAATTTCTATTTAATAATAATGAATCAACACCCCAACAATGTATAGCTGAGTGGCCTGAGTCAGCTGAGCCCCCTTGCTGTGCAATTGACTGATGGCTCAGTCTTCCCCTGAATTGAAATAAACCACAGTGTGTTAAACTTGCTATTGGGGAAAATAGGGGTTAGTGATATTCTATAATGATTAGTCTTGCAATTCTGTAAAATAAAATAAGGAAAAAAACTGTACTATAAAGTTGTCCCAAAAAATTTTAAGCATATCAAAATTTTACTCGTCAAGTAAGAACAAAAGAAAAAGAATTATTCCTCAAAAATAAAGACCATCATTTTCCAAGACTTTTCTGTCATTGATCTGTAAGCTTTCAAATCTGGTGAGAGTACAATTCAGCTAGCTTTGAATCAAAGAATTCTTGAAAAACTTCCTAAAACTTTTGGGACAACCTAATAGCATGACTTTTCCTATTTATTTTGAATAACAATATAAAAACAACATTAATATACCAACATACAATGTATATCTATAGTAAAATAATATTTCACAAGAGTATGAGAAAATAGATATTGATATGGAAAAATGACATTTTACTAAAAAAAAATGATGAAAGGTAAAAAACAACAACCCCAAAACAACAAAAGTCTATAATCCATAGGTTAAAAGCTCTATTTCTTTAATGAAATCCAAGAAGTTGAAATCAAAAATATCAAAATAGCTTTCTTAAGTTATTTCCTTTTCAATTTTTTTTAAATAATAAGAGTTTATTAAGTATAGGTTCTATAGCAAACAGTTCTTTAACATTTCTGTATGTTTTCAGATGTTGTTCATACTAATTTTTTTTTCTTTTTCTGAATCTATTTTCTATTATTAAGAAATATCTTAAGGAAGTTACTTAAGATGAAACAGTTATTGGGAATATGATGTGAATAACTTAGAAAATTGGTTTTTATTATATGAAGACACCAAATTCTATCCTAATAAGATTTAGGTAGGCCATCATATGTAATTGCAAAAAGCATGTATCAATTCTTAGACAGGTTTTATTCTTAGATTTTATAAATATTTAAAAAATTATTAAAAATTTTTTAAAAGTTTTCTCATCAGAATTTTTGGACAAGGCTTGAATAATGTTACTTGGATAATCAAAACTTTTGTTCTCATATATATTGTTACTATGCTTCTCTATTTAATTGAATTCTTGAGAGCATACTTAATGATTAGCAATATTCAGATTTTCAATCATCAGTAATGAACTATTGATATCATTACTGTGAATAAATTGCATATTATTATTTAATCATAGAAAATAGATCCAGGAAAAGAAAAGGAAAATAATATTCTGCATGCGTTATATCAAATTTTCTTCTTTCATAAAAATTAGTTGAAGGGAATTTTTTTTAAATGAAAAATATTTTCATTCCGAGGAAAATATTTTCCAATCACGTGTGGACAACGCATCGGTCCAATTCAGACCTAGTCCGAGGGCCTGGCACTGCAAGAGGATCCTGCTGACTCGGGCTCCCTTGTATGTGATTCTCATGGTTGTGCGGACACCCAGGCCAGACACAAGTACAAGGCCAGGAATCGGAATCGTACTTCGCATTGTAATTGGTTCTGGAAAAAAATTTGGAATTGTCCCAACACTAATCTTGAAGAGAATTTTTTTTTCTTATTTAAGCCAATATGCACAGATCACCTGCTGCACAGCATCTATATATGGAATTTAACTGGATAAAATTGCAAAAGGTGGAGCATTGCATTTTTGGTCTGAGGGCCTGTAATACACTCAATCCATTCCTTTTTCCAATAATTTCAAAAGCCATTGTTTAATCTTTGAATATTTCAATCAGTAAATGCACATTATTAGAGAATTAATAACCAAATGAGATAAACAAATCCATGTTGATATAATGGATTCCATGGTATTCCCCACTGGTTTTAAATGCCCCAATAAGGACTTGACACTGTAATCATAATTATGCTTAAGCAAATAATCAGTAATCAAGAAAATTGAAACTATAGTGAAATGGAAGAAACTTAAATGGAAAATTGAAAGAATTGAGACAAAACTGAAACTCTTAGGTACAAAATTCGAATGACCACTGGGTTTTATCTGAATGAAAATAAATTAAACTGATATTGAAGAAGAATTTGAAATTAAAAGACAGAGAGAGAGATAGGGATAAAGAGAGTGGGGTGAATGTCTGTTTCCACAGGAAATACAGTGAAGTAGAAGTTAAAAACTGTTTTTTTCTGCATTTAAGTGTAACATCTGTATGTAGTCTTTATGCATTTCAACATTTTGTATCTGACTTTGATGATATTTTTTATACAGCAAATTTATCCAGTGGTCGCTGCCTCATTTGTAATGTAAAATTAATTAGCAGCAATTAACATTGGGGCAATTTTCTAATGCCAGACAAGGCTTGGTCTTAACAAAAGATGCTAAAAGAAAAGTTCTAAATACACTTGAAGATGTATCCAATCTTACTTTTCAAAACCTATTGTCAAAGATTTTACGGTTTGAAAAGAGTACATTAAGGTTAGCAGTCATTTTGGTCTGGTTGGTTTGTCGGTCAATAAAGTAAGTCTTAATAGAGAAAAAAACAAACAAACAAAAAAAAACATTGCTTCTAGCCTGTGTTAAAAATGAACATCTACATTTCTAAGAATCTGTTAACTTTGAAATTGTTATTGTGAACTTACTTATCCTCGCAATAATGTCCTTTTTATCCATATGAATATGAGCCTAGGCAAAGACTAGGGGAGATTCCTGACTTGATGATTCTATCTAACGTTAATAATAATATTACTACATATGTTTTTGTTAATACAAAGTTCAACCAATTTCCTCTTCATATATGGGGGAAGTCCACTTGGATATTGGATAGTCAGTTGACTTCCGAATTGTCATACAGAAGTCTGAAATCCAGTAGTTCTGCTAACATTCATAATTGGACTAATACTTTTGGGAAAGGTTTGAATCTCCACATTTACTTCAGCTATAATTAAAATACTAATAATTATTGTATTATTAAAAAAAACTATGTGTGGACAAAAAAAAATTTGTCAAAAATGATTGTCCTTGGCATTAAATGACCTAAAAAGGTTGATAAGTCGTAAAACAAAATAAACAAATAAATAAACTTCATACGTCCCTGGTATTGATAACTGCTGTGCAATTTATCAACAACAAAAATGCGAAATTTTCTGACCCAAAAACTTAATAAAATAAAGTGAAACTAAAAGTGACACATTAAAAAAAAAATCATTGTAAAACAAGATTAAAAAAACAACAACTTAAAAACCTGTGAATAATTGTGTTAAAGTAAATCTGGATGAATGTGCCAGTGGTCAAACTACCAAGAAATCTGTCAAGAAAAATCCTAAACAGAAAATATTGAATTATAGTGGATCTAACTTAATACATACAATTGGAAAGGAAATAGGAAAGCCTGTTTTACAAAGAAAATTGCACATAGCATTAAAAGCTAGAAAATAAAAGGCAAAAGAAAGTTTGTTTATTTTTTTAAATAAATCTGATTATGACATTGAACAGTGGAAAAGTTTAAAATCAAGACTGTTATGAAAAATACAAATAATCCTTCTGGAGCTGAATGGATGAAGGGAGAATGAGTTCAGTTGACTTTCAACAATTTAATCAGTTGGTTTTGCAAAACAAATAAAAAATAAATGAAAAAAAAAAATCAAGAGATGAATAAGGGTTTTGTCAATAACAAAGCAGAAGATTTTTTTTTAAACTAAAAATTAAATTCTTAGAAGTATTTTCTGGTATTTTATATGCAACAAGATAAAATGAAAGGTAAATTCAAATTAAAGAAAAATGTCAACTATTTAGAAAAAAAAAAATGAATGGCAAAATTTTAGCCTATTTCATTTTGTAAACAAAATTTTACCATATTGATTGAAAAGGATCAGTTAAACAACATTCAATTATCAGAGTTTAAAAAAAAAATTAAGAATAAATTTGATGAATAATGAATAAAGTTTTATTTTCTTAAAATTGATTTTTTTACTGTGATTTAATTCAATAACTCCACTCATGATTTTTGTAATTGCGTTTTTCATGTTTCATGACATTATTATTTTTTATAATAATATAAATTTTTTTATGAAATACTTTGATAAAAGGCAATACCTAAATCTGGAACTTTAAATAAACAGAAAGGATAAATTTTTATTGATGAAAATGACATATCTAATTTCAAAATTATCAGCTACCAACAACATTTACTCGGCATAGCAAATTATTACACCTGGTATTAACTAAATTCATTAAATACCTATTAAAAGATCAAAAACTAAATGGATGACAAAGTGGAAAAAAATCAAAGCAATGCTAATGTCAAAAAAAGTCATAGCAAGCAATACTAGTTTGTTTGAAAGAGGTACCTGTGCAATATGCATAAACTAGAAGACGGATCAATTATTGCAGGTTGCACATCCACCCAAAACCCTTCTTCCAGTCAGAATGAATTATTCTGTGGTACAAGTGGAGAGTTTAAGGATTGTGTTTGTGATTTTAAAGTTTCACAGATTTATTTAAGAAACAAGTTTTACCTTATAAATTGATCACTTCATTGATACATTGTAAGCTGTTTGTTGTACAAGAAATGGTCTACCAAACCGAAGGGCTGATAGAATGTACAGTGACGAGGAACAATTAAATTGAGTGGACTGTCCAGAATGATTCCAAAAAATACAGAATCTTTGAAAAACAGGAGCATTGCTTTGTAGCAAGCAAAAATTATAAACAAAAATGTATTATATAACACTGCAACAGTCTGCATAAACTACTTGTGAACTTTGAAGAGAAAAATAAAGTACTGGATGACAAGATTGTGTTATTACTAGGTATGGAATAGTATGATTTTATGAAAGATTATTCTTGTCACAAACTTGACTATTTTGCTATTTTACCATTCCTTTAAATTCATTACTCATTGATAGGGCCATGACAACATGATTTTATCAAAAATATTTTTGTCACAGCCTTAATAAGTAGGGATCTAACAAGAATTTTCTTTAATAAAATACTATTGTCATAGCTCTAGTTATAACAATAAAATTCTTACAAATATGTTTGGTGAAAATAGTACAATGCTCATTTGGGATATTGGCATGAGTTTGGCTAATTTTTTACCTTCTACTCTAAGTGTATTCACATGATGAAAATACAGAGTGATATAGATAAAGTACCGAAAATAGTGCAAAAAAAAAAAAGTGGTGGAAACAAAAAAGGCCAACGCCCAAAAAAACAAAACAAAAAAAAAACAACCCAGTGGCTGTTGAGCTTATGGGCATTTTCTTCTGAGCCTATTACTCAGAAAGGTCCTGACAAAATCCAAAGAAGAGAAAGAAAAAAAAAATGGAGAAAGTGATTCCAGGAGAATTGACCTCAACCAGAAAAAGAATAATTATTGACTCCATTCAGAGTAAATCTAAAGAAAAAAACGGGTGTTTTATTTCATAATAATGGGTTTGCCCCAAACCCATAAATATTGGGATTCTATTATACGGGTAAATTTATGCTAAAGAGTTCATACCAAGCAGCATCTTTATTCATACTTAATTAATACTGTGTTATGTTGAAGTCATAAAGAAGAACTTTTATTTTCCAATGTCTGTTTAGATTATTCTTCAATCAGTAACCTTTAAAGCTTACATTCGTACACACACACACATTATATAAAAATATATATTTATATATATATATAAATATAGTATAGTATAGTATAGGGTATTACTGTACATTACTCATGCCTTGTGGCCAAAAGAATGTGGAGATAATGAACAAATAAAATGCACAATACTGTAGTACTGCTATGGTTTATTTAACGAGTAAAGAAGTTCTCAACCAGGGTTTCACCCTCTGGATCGTCAGGAGAACATCGTTGGCTGTGCTTTTATAGATGGATATTCGTATCCATATGGTCTAGGCCAAAATTGAATATAGGAAAAAACATGTCTAGGTTAGATGATAGAAGAAGTTAATATTTGGAAAAAGAAAGCATTAAAAAGAAGAGTTTTTTGTGCTAGATAAACAACAGTGGTTTATGTTTACTTGGTCAACTACCAGACACAAAGCCATTTTTACGTGCTCATTAAATCCCTGGGCTTTTTATAATCAGTGTTGCCCTTCACCTCGATGAGTTACTCGTCCAAGTTAATGAGCCCCATCTGCCTGAAACAGCTGAAACTAAATGCAATGGTTTTCACTAAGATTTAAACCTTTGTAATAAGATTCCAGTTTTTATCAATGCTCTACCCTCGCAGCTCACAACCGTTGTTATGTGTATTAGTTTATTTAAGTTTTCAGCAAAAACTATTCGTAGTTTTTAGGTTCAATCCTGGCTGCTGGCAGAAATAACTCAGATTACATAACATAGATTTAACACTAATATCTGTTTGTATCTGATGAAATGTGAGAAATCTTTTCTGAAGGATTGAATGAAGAATTTGATTTATAGATCAATAAAACAGTTCTACTTATATTGGTTGTAAGGATTACAGCGAGAGAGGGGAGAAAAGAGAGACAGATAAGCAAGGTGGGTAAAGAGAAAAGAAAGCAGGCCAAATTCCTGTTGAGAGAACATCTTGTCTGAATTTTTGTGGGCTACCGTTACCAACTCACTCACTATGTGACCTAACTACTTAACCATTATGCTAACAGATACTTCTTATTCTGGTGTAGCTTTAGATTATTGAAATTTTCAGTTTGCATCATAATTTAAAGAAAACTGCTTTCTTTTTCCCAATATTAACTTCCACCTTTATCATCTAACCTAGACATGTTTTTTCCAAGTTTTGTGATTTGCATGAAATTTAAACCAATCAAATGAGATTCATTGAACTTCAGAATATTTTTGCAAATAGATTTTTAAAATTAAAAAAAAGAAACTAATAATAACAGCTTTAGAAATATTTCTTTAAATTGATGAAAGATCAATAAAGTGTAATTGTAAAAAAAACTTTTACCTAAACTTTAATTGAAAAGCAACCATGAAAGATAAAGACGCAACATGGAAAATAATAAGAGAGATTTAACTGTATCTCCATTTACATTTAGGTTTTTCATCAAACTTCTAGTTAAATAAGAATTAATCTGGTTAAATAACTTTATTTGGAATAATTTGGGAATCATATGCTCAAGGCAGACTTAAAACAATGCAAATTTTTTTAATTGTAACACAGAAGCACAAAGACTTCTGTAACATTTCTAAATGAAAACTAGTTGGGTTGAAATGCTGTCATTTTGGCAAAAAATTCTTGATTGCAACCTTTTTTTTTTTTTTTGGTTTAAGAAATTTCATAAAAATTTGGTGATCCAAGGCGTTACGTATTGACATTAAATCATAATGATATGAAAATAAATATTAAAATCTATCCTCTCCCCCACCAAAAAAGTGTCAAAAATGATTTTAACAACAGTAAGAATTATTGTATTCAACCTTTGCAAATGAATGAAGAGTCGAGAAGTACTTGGGATTACAAACAATGTTTAAAACCATGCCAGCCTCATATTTACTTATTTGAAAATTGAAAAAAATGAAGAAAAAATGTAGACAGATGATGTCTGTTCTTTTTAATAAAAGTTGTGTAAATAAAAAGTAGTAAAGACCCTTCTTTCGACAAGTTGACTGGTAGGTCAGTGGACCGATTCACGTTCAATCCTGACTGGAGGAAGACTTGTTATTTGTAGAGCCATCCTGATTAACTGTGAAAGGCGAAACAAGTCTGTATACAGATTGCAAAAATTATTATATACTCATACATATATATATGTAGAGAGAGAGAGAGAGAGAGAGAGAGACCCCCCCACACACAGACATTTGTACATGAAAACATCCATTTTATTCACTTGTAGATAAACAGATATAATAATAGAGCATTGAAAAATATTGTTATTATTCTAGCACCAGACAGGTTTTAGTGGCAAAAGCATTTGCCTAAAAATTGGTTCATAATCGAATTTGGGGAAAACAAATTACAAGATGAGAACAGAAAACTGATATCACGTAAATGGAATAGATTAGCGAATTAATCTGATATCGGAATGAAATATTTATTTAGATCGTTCGGTCAAATGATGTCTTAGAATTTTAGATGAATCTCTCTTTTTATCTCCTCCTTTCATCCACCACCGACCCATCTACCCAGCCCAACGAACTGATGATGGGGTTAAGGGAGCGGTGGAGAAATCAAATCTAGGATTGAAATAAAGCCATCGAGTTGATACTTAGACAAATAAGATCTACATAAGAATATGACTTTGTGCCAAAAACTTGACTTGGAATTCTTTAGAATTAGATTATTCTGATTAACAATTCTTGAAATGAATAAAGCTGCAGTAGAAATTTATATAGTTATAAATATCAGATTACATTTTTCCTTCTGCTGGTGGGTATTAAGCAATGCATTTTACAAATAATAAATTCTTCTTCCTAATTATTAGATTGATATAACAATCTATGTTCCCTTTTTGTATCAATCATTTCTTTTAGTTTATCTTTTATGCACTTGTAAAATGTCTTTAAAAGTTTTGTCAGATTTAAAAAGAAGACAATTTAGTGTTATTTATGAGAATTTCATTCTTCATACATGTCACATGAAACGAAACTTAAATCATCTTTTGAAGATATACGAAAAAGTTCTATGAATCAAGCATTCAAAAATATAATTATTCAAGCACCAGACTGGTTTTAATGGCAAAAGCATTAAGGAGGATTAAAGTTCTCTTTAATGAGACATGTATATAAAAAAGTGTATCTATGAATTTTTTATTTATACATAGTGATGTACCTTTATATGCTGGATTTAAAGCTGATGATTTCTTTAAGAAATGGAGTGATGATGAGATTTTGTTTTATGTAAATAAGTATGTCACTACAACTGGAGCATCCCTGTATACAAGTGGCTGTGTCAGAGAATATTACAACAGTGGGTATTGCTCTATATCTGCACCCTAGAGTGATGGATATGTATATGTATTTATACATTTTGCTCTATATGTAATGCTCTATATATCTGATATATATAATGTATGGATGTGTGTGTGTGTGTGTGTGTATATATATATATATATATATTGGTTGACCTGGTTTGTGAAATGATATTCAGTAGGATCTAGTGAAGTTAATGGTAGATGCAATACAATTCTATGAGTAAAGGACAACTTTGGTATATTGCAAGCAGACTAGAACTCTCATGAAAATGAGGAAATAAATAATAAATTAGTAGATAAGATAAGTAATTGTTGATGCTCTAAAATGTTGGGGGGGTTATAACCATAAAAAATTAACTTGTTTGAAGCCTCTTACACACACATACATAGCTATGAATAAAAGAAAAATAAAATAAAATTATGAATTATCAATATGTATAAAGGATGTATCCAACTTGAGCAATATTATCTAGTGAGTTAGCGCCAGAGGGAATATGCAAATCAGATGTGATATCATTAACTTTTTGCTTCAATAGTTTTTATGCAATTGTGCACAATTAAGATACAATTATCTTGAATATGCTCAAATTTTGGATAATAAAATTCTATAATAATATTTACTTTGTATGTATATATATATATATATATATATACATATATAGTATGTCTGAAAAATTGCTGTGTTGTAGAAAATAATGACTAAATGCCAATGGAGAACATTTCTAGCATTTCCCTTATTATAAGCTGTGATACGGTAAATAAATAAAACCTTTTCATAAATAAAAAAATGTATTGTCTAAATGTTTTATAATAGAATTTACCGTTTATTAGTTTATTCAAATTCCTATATACCCATAGTGCACAATAACTTTTTGGACACCCTGTGTATATACAGTAAAAATGAAATGGTTATTCCAACAAGAAAAAGAATAGATAAAAAATGAAAGATGAGTGAAGCCATGAACATTTAGTTGGTACTGTTTTAATTTGTTATATATAAATTATATATTATTTAGTAATTGTTCTGTGACACATGTTTTGAGTCTGGACGACTCTCTTCAGGTGAAAAATTTGTCTTTTATTTGGTGAGATATTCGTATTATAAAATTTTACTTGTACAAAATTCTCTTAGTTTTGTTGGAGCTTTTTCTTGTGCTCCTACCTACATTAGAGTTCATCAAAGACTAAGGGTGCATCTACCCCAGTTGTTAAACAGCACTAGACGCTAACCTAGATAATCATACGTCCCATCACTAGTTATGGTACCTGGCATTCTTAAGTGGTCACCCATTTAAATACTGAACATGCTTAATTTTGGTCATCTGATAGAAATTGGCGTTTCCAACATGATTTAACCGTATACAAAATAGTCATTGGAATAGTTTTATGTTTTATAAAAAAATTACTTGATTAATCGTTCAATTCTGTAGAAGTAAACACTAAAAAAGTTCTATTTTTACAACACCCTGTATATAATTTGGAATTAGGATATAGACTAGGACTCTCATGAAAATGAGGAAATAAATTACTAGATAGGATAAAATGAGTAATTGTTGACGCTCTAAAGTGTTGGAGGAAAAAAGTTATATAAAATTTACTTTTTTGAAGGCTTACACACTCACACACAAACACCTATGAATAAAAGAAAAACAAAATAAAATTATGAATTATCAATATGTATGAAGGATGTGTCCAACTTGAGCAATATTATCTGGTAAGTTAGCTCCAGAGGGAATATGCAAATCATATGTGATATCATTAACTTTTTGCTTCAACAGTTTTTATGTAAATGTGGACAGAAAAACACTTTACAATTCAATGATAGTTCTTCTTTGGGTTTTATCATAAGCTAAATACATTTTGCAAATATCTTTTCAACACTTATCAGAAACACCCCTTTTTAGGCACACCAACTCTTATTGTGTTATCTTATACCGGAGCCATTTTTTTGAAGGGAGTGGAAGTTAGAGTTTTATTTATCTTTGTTTTATGGATTGAGAAATTGATTGGGTGTGTTTATTTAAGATTGGTATTTGTTTTTCAAGGAGACCAGAATTTGGGGGTCATTTGTTTAGATGTGATTAGTTATTTTTATTGGACAAGTCTTGCATATTTAAGAGGCTTTTAGATTGAGAATCAGAGCTAGAAAGAACAGGTAATATTCCATTCATGATATCTCTTTCTCCCAAATGTGATCTGCAGGTCGAATCCCTTTTTGGGTTTGGAATGGTAATAACATTGTGTGTCACTGATGAAATCCAATGAGATTGAAACAGCTGTATATTGTAAGTAGGGCTGCCACAATATCATTTTATTAAAGAATATGCTTGTCATATCCCTAGTTATTAAGGCTATGACAAGAACGTTTTTAATAAAAGTATGTTATCACAAACCTAATAAGTAAAGAAGTTTAAAAAGTGATAAAATAGCAAACTTCAAAAATCTTCAAGATTTTGCATTTAATCATAACATTAAAATTCAATTTAAATATATATATATATATATTTTTTTTTTTTTTTTTTCGGGCAGATGGGGCTCGT
>JAUZSX010217272.1:0-15817 GCA_034780655.1 Idiosepius hallami
TTGGGTCATTTAATCCCGAGAGAGAATAATCTTTTATATACATATATATATATATTTTTTTTTTTCAAGAATACATCTAAACGATGCGGCTGGGACACTTAGTGATGTTAACCCTGGATCATCGACAGTTTCGGTCTTTTCTAAACATCAGACTGCCTCTTTTTTTGTATTTTTTGTCCACGCGTAGTTTAATTTTGTGAATGATCACATGAACAAATTCTTAGTTGGTTGGACAGACAGTTTGTTTATTTTACGGTATATCAACCTTTTTAGGCCATTTAAAGTCGATAACAATCATTGTATACACACTAGTTTTTTTGACACAATGTTCGCTATTTTAAATAAATAGGAAGGTTTCATACCTACCCCAAAAGTATTTGTTCAATTTTGACCGCTAATAGAACGACTACTACTGGGATTCGAAATCGCGTTCTACGATTCCGAAGTCTTTAGAGAACTGCCTACCCACTAGGCCAAATGGACTTCCACATAATTGGACAGAATAATGGTCCTTTTGCATTTCAGGAAAATAAAAATATGAAGTAAGTCTGTACTCGGTCAAAATTAACCCTTTAAACCCTAATTAAATGTGTTTTGTTTCGGTCCTTTTGGAAACCTTTTGGTAATATATCTGTCGCCCCTCTCACCATCATATCTTGTGCGTTGGTGTAACAATTGATTTCCTTGAAGGGAGTAGCAGGGGCACCAGTCATCCCGTGCAGGTTTGTCACTTGGCCTTACAATTACCTGGTATTCTTAAATGATCAACCATCTAACCACTGGCCAGAATCGACGTTGCTTAACTTCCCTATGAAATTGACAAACGCATCTCCTAACTGTGCTGGGGGAAGGGGCTGCTGACAGCTGACTGATGGAAGAAATAACTCAGAATCGGTTTCGTAAACGTTCAACAGGTGCTGTCACTGTTGTAGTATATCGATAAGTTCACTTTTTTCGATAGTTTCCTAGCGGATTGTCGATGTCTTCACCTTTTTCATGTTTGTTGTTTCGGCCAACTTGTGCTCTGACCTTCGTCACACTTGTATGTTGAGATATACATACTTACATCAGTCCATCCGTCTTAAAAAAAAGAAAATTATGAGTTTTGTTTACTTTATTCTCGGTTTTGTGTTGGGGGGGTTAAAATCAATGACAAATTCTGAAACTCCTACGACTGACAGGCTCACTCTTAACCTCTTTAATCTCTGCAGCAATGTTAACTGCACTCATACGCCTTTCAAAGAAAGTATTTTGATCTGATCCTCAGCACATGAACTCAGCTTCTTATCAAGGCCTATTCTGAATAGACCCTAGTCTTTTGAAATACTATATAATCTTACCCACAATCCTGCAGCTCAAGTTTAGTGTGTTAGCAATCTTGTTACATTGTCGCCACATTTTTATGTAGTGCAACAATAGAATTTTTTCAGAAAGTTCTTTGCTATGTGTTGCCATGCTTGAACCTTCAGGGCTGGTAAGAGTGTGTGTGAGACCTTTGCTGCAAATTTGATTACAGCTGCTCCCTTATAGGACATAGTTATGGACATAGTTAGACTAAAAAGTCACATTTCATTATAGAGGGAAAATGAAAAAAAATATTTGGACAATTAGGTATGTAGTTCCTTTGAAGTGAAATAACTTTTGTTGCCTTGGATTTAGCTTTAAATGGCTATATTTTAAGTTATTTTGAGGGTAAAATTAAGTCGGTTGTACATGCTGCAGACTGGCTACATTTCATTATGTAAAAAATTCATTTTGTCAGTGTTTTCCCATAAAGAGATATACTTAAAAGATGGAAGAAATGTGAGGAGTGTACTGACTTTTGTGATACACTGTATTTTATATAAAAATTATATATTAACTCATTTTTCTTATACTAATAAAATTAAATCACTGAGCTATCACTAATTTGTTTTTCTGGTCTATTCTTTAAAAAAGTATTCAGAATGAAATCTCACCCTACCAACTTTTTGTTTTCATTATTATTATTAAGCCTTCCAAAACATCATTGATAATTTAATTACATTTTTGAATCTCTTAAGTATACATTAATGAGGGAATCAACTCACCATACCAACTTTTTATTTTCATTATTATTATCATTTTTGTTGTGTAGATGATGATGATGATGGCATCTGGATAATTGATGGAAAAGTGCGCCCTCATAGCTAACATGCTAAGTTTTTGCCACTATTACTGCCTGCCATTGCCGACTTCTTTTTTCATTCCACTGGGCAAACCTCACCTCGCCCAGCTGCACGCTGTTCCCGACCCAGGGTCTCCATGAGTCGCAATCAGCAGCAGCAGGTCTCATACCCCCAGATTTTAAGTCTCTTTTGCAGACATCCTTAAAACGTAGATATGGTCTGCCAGTTCGTCTGCTACCAGTATCCAGTTCACTGTAGAGGATGTCTTTTGGTATACGACCACCCTGCATACGTATAGTGAGATTGCTTATATTTATAGTTACAGTGCCCCTTATCAGTGATAGCGCATGTATATTAGGTAAGTGTAAGACAGCCTTCATTGACTGTTAGTTTCTTGAATGCATGGTCTGCGAATCTGCGCAGTCAAGAGACGGACACTCACCAAAGGCCGTTGACTCCATGTCTACGCTTACCTAATATACATGCTCCATAACTGATGCGTATTTTTATTCATAACTCTTAACTTGATCGCTATTTCCCATTTTTCCTAGGGCAATACTTCATTTGTGGAACTGTTAAATAACATTTTGTTTCATTTTTATTTTTCCTCCTTTTAAACGAGTTTTGGATAATTGTGTTTGATTAAATTGACTTTGACATTTAGACAAAATTTGTTCAATTTTTTTTCCTTTTAATTTTTTTCCAAAATGGTTGATAAACAAAATTAAAGAGCTGACATTTTCAGTAGAATTGTGTCCCTGGTTCTTGTTAAATTCATGAAAGAAACTATTTTATGGAAGCTATGACAATATTGTTTGATGCTTATTTTTGTCAGGTAACAAAAAGAGTACAAATGGAAATTAACAGCTAGGATGGTTCATTGTCTTTCTAACATCTATGAATGGGTTATCCTGGGCCGTGAATCATGAATCATTCAATCGACCCAGTATCAGGGTTGTTGAATGTCATTCATTTAGGAAGGCTGCTCTTTACACAAACAACAGCAGAAGTCTCTTTTACTTCACTATTCACTAAATTACTTTATTACATAAATTGTAACACTAACACAGATGATCTTTCATTATTCATAAACTATTATTAGGGACATGCCTTGATCTGGTCTTAACTACATTCTTTAACTAACTATAATTTTAAGGCCGGACATCTTTGGGATTGAGGGTCTATCCTTTTAGATCCTTAGATAAGCACAGTGAGGGACATGGTGTAACAATTGGTTTCCTTCAAAGGAGTATAAAAGGGAGCGTGTGTATTTTTGTTACTTGCTTTATCAGCTAGCTGGCATTGCTTTGCCTAACATCAGCCATCTATTACCATCTAAAGTCCAAAAGTTTGTTCAAGAAACAGATAGCAGGCCTCTGCTATCCTAATATCAGAGAAGCTACTTGGTCTGTACAAAGACCATCTCTTGTTGGTCCCCTGATTTATCAAAGAGGGACCATTGTTTTTAGTGGCGTGAGTCCATCTGTCCGTCTGTCTGTCCAGAAGATTGCGGGAAAACCGTCCATTACTTTTCTCTTAAATTTTGCCACAAGTTCTATTTTTATATTTAGTTGTGCATGGGCATTGTAAAAAAAAAACTATTATCACAAAAATTCTCATTGTGTCTTAAATGGGTCAAAAACTGCCCAAAATGGCCAAAAATAACACCTTTTGTCCCTAACTTTTGATCCATCCATTAGATTTTTCTGAAAATTGGCCAAAATGTGTAAGCAATTGTGCCAAATGTAAATCCAGTATTTCTGAATGCTACAAAAATCTGGTTTTTGTCCCTGGGCCTTTTTTGGGGCTACAAAAAAACCTTTTGGGGGCTATTTAACATTTCTGTCCAAATATCATAATGTATGTTTTTTTATGCTCCATTCACTATGCACTTACGAGGGCCCATGCATGCTTCACTTGTTCTTTTCTCTTGTTCTGCTATGTGACTTCACACATGCAATGGAACAGGAAGCAACAGTGATTACTAGGGCTATAACAATATGCTTTTATTAAGTGATAATCTTGTCATTTCTTGAGTATTATACCTTTTTTACCATTTCTTTTAACTCTTTAGTTATTAGTAGGGCTGTGACAATATGCTTTTATTAAAGAATATTCTTGTCAAAACTTAACTATTTTGAGATTTTAGCATTTCTTTTTATTCTGTAGTTATTAATTGAGCTGTGACAATATGCTTTTATTAAAGAATATTCTTGTCACAGCCAACTCTGGTTGAAACAAGAATATTCTTTAATAAAAGTATACAGTGACAACCCTTGTAATTTCTATATAAATCTGCCAAAGAAAGTTTGTCACATTTATTTTGATGATTATTATTGTTCTTGTTAAATGTTTTTGTCTGTAAATTAACAAACTCAATTGAAATAATCATGCATACTAAAATATTGTAACTGAAATGCAGCAAATCCTTGCCAATTTCTTGAACAGGTTTTGAAAAAGTACAACTCTAGCAGTAGAGTGCTCCCTCATTATGCTGTAGGTTGTTTGATCCATCAAAACAGTGTTGAATGCACTGGATTTTACATTGGATTTGTATCTTCACCCAGACTAAATCATGTGCTTTTGGGTGTGTTAAAGAAATCAAGTATCAAACAAAAAACTCATTAATAAAACAATAAAATGAATTAAAATGAAAATAAATTTTTCTACAAAATGATTTTATTTGAATTCACTCCATTCATATTAAGCTTTTTAATCACTTTAAAAAAAAATAGGTTTGATTTTAATTTGTTGTTTCAAATAAAGTAAAGCTGAAAAATGCTTTAGATTTAGAAGAGATATAGCCATCAACAGATGATGACTCTGCTAAATTGACTTTTGTAACCACCATTCACCTTTTAGCTTCTTCAATTTAAAGTTGATTTCTAACTGGTTGTATGGAATGCTCCATTCTGTCCTCCTAATTAACATCAACAAATCAGGCATGCTCATTTAATGAATGCCTCAAGTTAGATTGAAAAATAAAAACAGATAAATAACTGATGTTCTGGCAACTTTGCTAAACAAACCAATATTTTATTCTAAATTCAGAATCTATTTTAGAAATCAGAGCAGATTTTCAACTATTTTTTTTTTTTTTGTAATTTTTAGAACAAGTGCCATGATTTTTTTTCTTTTCTTTTTTTTCTTTTTTTTTGCACTGAGTAAGGAAGGAAAAAACTAATTGGTTAAAATGGAAAAAGAATTTGCTGAAAACAGTTTTTTTGTTATACAAAACCTTTCCAAAGCTAGGGTATCTTGAAGTTTTGTTTCTTGTAAGGCCTCCATAGGCCACAAAACTGAAAATATTTATTAATTTATTTAATTAAAAAAACATCTTTGTATTAATTTATTCTGCATACTTTTCACCTCATCTATCATAGATGTTACATAGAATAAATTAACACTTAGATAAAAAAGAAGGCCTCATCTCAAAGAATTCCCAAATGAATACAAATAATTTAATACATATAGAAAGAAGCCTCTTCTCAAAGAATTCCAAAATAAATACCAAAAAATATTTGTTTTTTTTATTGTTATCAGCAAATTATTGTCATAATTCATAAGTATTGAAAAGATCCAATTGTATTGACCAAAAATGAATAAAATCTGAAAGATATAAGAAATGAAATGATTGCCTGTTAAATTGATTAAAAAATAAACTAACTCTGAAGCGACAAAAATCCAATTATTACAATGAAAATATAACATCAGATCCCGATTTTTGCTTGGCGATTAAACAAAACAAGTTTATCTTGATATCTAACAAAAATATAATTTACGAAGTTGAGACATTGTGACTCAGTAAATATTTATCAAACTTGTACACATATGTATGGATGAAAGTTCACTATGAAATGAAAAATAATAACTGACTGTTTGTGGTGGTATTGGGACTTTTCATCACCTGACTATTATTCACGAAAATATAACCACTAAACTTTTAATCACGTGGTTTTTTCATCATGTGAACACTTAATCACCCCTACATCAAGAACATTAATCACCCCAAAGCAAAAAAAATATTACAGTCATTTATGTAATAATGTTATTTATGTAATTATGTTTTAATTAAATTGAATTTTTAGGACCTTTCACAATTTTGGGGTTATTCGCAAAAATAGCTCTATACATATTATGAAAAATTATCATCCTAAAGGATTCTAAAAATGGACAAATAATGAGGTGAAAAAACATCTTTTTTAGAGAAAACATATTTTGTAAATCACTGTTCAAATGCTTTCAGATATCCCCGAGTGATTACGTGTCCACATAATGAAAAAACATGATTAAAAGTCTAGTGATCAGTATTCGATGATTACTAGTCGGGTGATGAAACATTGAGTGAGGAAAAGTCTGTACACCATTTGTGGTATGCTGTACAAGGAATGAGGCATTGAATTAAAGCATTCTTCTGATCAAACACTGTAGTTCAATCCATACTGCTATATTCACAATAAGAATTGTTGCAGAGGAATTTCATAAAAAATACTCTTGATTTCTTTTCTTTCAATAAAAAGGAAATAATATAAAACAAACTATGTTAGGGTGATTGGAAGTAAGGAAACATAGATTTAACAAGCATATATCCATGTTTACCCACATATACATAGCTGTAAATATACACAGCCACATATGCATATTTATAGATTGTGATTATCACTGGATTAAATGTTTCCATCTAAAAATCAATACTGAATTTTAAATAAAAGCATTAAAAAAAACAGAATGCCAATTTATTTAATGAAAAGCCGGCATTTGAACATTGATAATCAGTGTTTGTTGATCTTTGTAAATATTTTTAAAGTTTAAAATCTGTTTAGTTTCACAAGAAACATATTATCAACTCTTGAATCAGTTGCAAATGGAACAGGAAAATATTTAATTAACTTTTATCAGTTGAAATTATCTTGAAAATAGAAAAGAATCTCACAGCACAATGCTTCCTAAATCCACATGCATTTTGTTTGCTGTTTTACTATTTATATTTTATTTTACATTATTATATATACAGTAGTGTCCATAACTATGGCACAAAATTTGAAATCCTAATATTTGTTTGAAATAATAACCGTAAAAAGCTGAAATTTTGACAACTGGTAGTCATTATCATCCATAACAACATACTAAAATTGTAATAATTTGCAAATAATAGAAAAAGAATTATAACAACTATTTATTTTCAAATATAGAATGTTCAAAAGTAAGAGCTTGGTGAGTACTTCGATGGGTGACCATTTAGGAACAACTAGGTACTGTTTCCTGCACCGGGACATGGAAATACCCAGGTTAAACCACTACCTGTCAGTTAGGTGGTAAGGAGGGTCTTGGTGAATCAAGAACTCAGCAGCCTGATGCAACCTACATCATGGAAATTGCCTGTTTCATCTCTCTTTGGGCTGCGGTGAAAGTGAAGTGGGCCAAGTGAGTGTGCATGGCCTCCATGCTTCCATGGCAACCAAAACAACATCCATATCGAATGAGGTTCTGTCGCTTTTTTATCTCTCATCAAATAAACAAAGAGAGAGAAGATGACAGTACCTGATACTTGGAGCTGCCAATATATATATATATATATATATATATATATATTTTAAATGATAATTCACTTTGATAAAGAAAGAAATCGCTGAATTTTCGACAGACACAGGAGTATTGGACGGATGTTTTGACTTTGTTAAGTCTCACCAGCAGCATGTACCTTGATCCCACTCGGGATTGAACCAACGACCTGCAGCTAAGAGTGCGAGCACTCTACCGCTAGGCCATGGTCCTTCATATTGGAAATTCAACAATAACTTTCTCCATCAAGGTATAGTGCGGCTGAATTACATATATATATATTTGGGTAGCAATTCCTTATTCAGACAAAATTATGTATTTTTGTTACTTTACATATAAATTTGATTACTTGTATTAGGAAACATTTTAGAAGTAATTTTAATGTATCTCAAGAGAGCAAGAAAATGTATTCCTTTTCCATAGTTAAAACCAGTCTGTGTAACTGAAATTTGAACTTGTGTAAAATGATTCCTATTATAGAGTAAATTTTCAACACTCTATTGATGGATTGGCGCATAACCTGAAATAATCTCTTATTTTGAACTTGAATGGTCATTTGATAATTTGGTATAAGGAGATTAACATGTAAACTCTTTGAATGTCATTGGTTATTTGCCATTTAATCCTTCACTATGTTCTTCTAAACTGACTTGTTCATCCTATTGTGACTTTCTATTCTTCCTATTTGCATCCATTAGCAATGGATACTGAGCATAAATGAGCATATAAGGCATTTCTTTGTTTTTTGGAATCAATGTTGTCCTAAGTAATTCTTGAAAGTTAATGAGTTTTGCCTGGATGAACTAGGATTTGATCTTTCAATTTGAAAGTCCAAACATTTAAACACTTACCCACTACAATTGCTTAGAAATTGTAAAATATGAAATAATTGAAGTAATTATTCTTTTACCTGTATCTATAACTACATAAAGGAAGTTTCAAAGTGATATTGAAAAGAAATAAAGTTAAATGTTAGTCATTAAGTTTTATAACATTTCAACATATGAACAGTCATTTTTATGAAAGATTGATTCATTTATTTATTTAGTCTGGCTAAAGGCCAAATAGTAACTTCAATTAATCTCTATTTGTTGGGCTGATAAATCAAGATATTTTTATCTGAGAAAAAAATGTGTTTAAGTTCATATTGTTTGTTTCAGAACAAGCCATAGGGTCAAATGAGTTGAACTATCTTTATTTTTATATTTTGCGATGTTAAAAGAAAAATGCATTTGATACTGATTTGAAACTACTTTTCTGAATTGTTTATTCACTATTGAAATTGAAAATAGATTCAGACAACTTGAAGATTTTAACAGTTTTTTTTCCGTTTGGTTTTTGCCATTTAGGATTTTATCAATTACTTTTTCTGTTGATTAAAAAAAGATTTTTTGTCCAGAGAAGATAAAATATTAAAACAATTTTGAAGTTTCATTATTTATTTAAATTCTAACTTTGAAATACAGTTTGATTCCTATCACTATAACCAGCTGGTTTTAAAAAGTAAAACTAACAACTTTTAAAATGTCTGTACTTTTCTGGCTGGTGAATGAATCCAGTGAAATAGAAGCCATCTTAACTGTGAAGTGTAAAGTCTTTTTTGTAGTTGAAGAAAAGCTTAAAATTCTATTGAAATTAATTATAAGAAAAAAATAGTCCAATTTGTGATTATCAGTTTGCAACGAGTAACCATCTAAGACAAGAAGAAGAACGATTGTCTAGTTACAGAATAACTCAACATAAGTTAGTGTCAAATCCAGGAAGAGGTTTATTAATGCTACTGCCTGTCAATCAACAGAAAAAAATAACTGGCAAGCATATAAGAAATTTAGCACTATAAATGATAAAGAAAATATCAATTCTAGCATTTGATTGGTTAATCACTAGTACTCTTGGCTATAAATGTAATTTTACAATTTAGACAATCTAAGTCTGTTAACAAAAATATAGAAACACTAACAGTAATACATCTTATTGACAGTATTATATTGTATTTGATATAAACTGACAAAGTAAACTTAGTGTGGCATGGAGTTAGCAAAACAGAAGTAAGAGTAATATAAAATGTTTATTTGTATGGATATACAAATAAGTGAAGGGAAAGAAATACGGGTGAACCATGCAAGTTTCATTTCATAAGACAGATTTCCTTTTAGTCTAAGCATAAGCTACCATTCTCCAGAGTACAGAAGAGATAAATCATTTCATTATATAAGAGAGAAAAAAGAATATTCTTGAAAATAAACAAATTTAAAGAATTGGTTTACATTATTATGCCATTTTATAGAAACTGGTATAACACAATTATTACATCATGACTAATTTATATGATGATAATGAGCTAATGTGAAAAATGTGGACAGTGTATTTGTTGAAGATGATAATAATGGTTGATTTATTAAGGAACGATCTATCATGTGTTTGTCAAATACATTTAATCATTTTCTTTCATTGATTCTCATAACATAATATCATTTTTGAAAACTCATCAAATAAAAGAAAAAACTGTTTGTCCAAAGAGCAACTGCTTTACTGTTTCAATAGATGTCTCATTGTAAAAACTAGCCTGGGAAGGGGTATTTGGGGTTGCCTAGGTTTCTTTTTACTTTCATGTTTGTTTCATGATCTTCAATAGCATACATCATCATTATGGCTGTGATAATAAGCTTTTATTAAAGATTTTTCTTGTCTTTACCTGACTATTTTGCGATTTTACCATTTCTTTTAATTCTGTAGTTATTTGTAGGGCCATGAGAATATAATTTTATTAAAAATATTCCTAATAACTAGAGATATGACAAGCATATTGTCACAGCCCTAATCATCATGTGTTCTTTTAATCCAACATCAAAGTGAATGGAAATTTGTAAAACATGGAAGTACATAAAAGCTAATTAATAAAAACAAACTATTCATTTAGAATATAAAATCAGTCCACATAAACTCTAAGTTGATTTAATAATGCCAAATAAATTACTTTAATAATTTTTCAAAGAGTTACCTCCCCCATCTAGAAAACCTATTTGTTAGCAGAATTGAAAAGGTCAATGGCATTTCAAATTTTAATCATTATTTAACAATTATTAGGTTTGTGAATATGATATAAATGTGACAATACCCTTCCTAGAAAATTTACCCAGGGAGGGTATCATAAAAAAATTTATCAAAATTAGATGTTTAATGTGGAAACATATATAAAAAAGGCCCAACCCTACATACGCAAACAAAAAAAATGCATTAATCAATATAGAAAAAAACAAACAAACATATTTAATGTTTCCCTCTTACTACTAAATGTTTAAAGGTAAATTATAAGTCAATTTCATGCTTACATAAGCCTAGTATATTAAAGTGTGTTCAAATTTCTAGAAATTTCATAAGTAAAATTTAAGACTCTAGTTTTCCAAGAATTAAAAAAAATCTTATTAAAAATACTTGATAAACCCAACACTACAATTGTTACAGATGACATTCAACAAAATAAATTAATAGCTTAATGGCTAAATTTGCTTTTTATTTTATCTCCTTCTCTTCTTTTTTCCTTCTCCTTTCCTTCTTTCTTCCTTCCTTCTTTTTTCCTTCTTCTTTTCCTCTTCCTCTTCCTTCTTCTGTTTTTATAAGATTTTCATCCCCTTATAATTATTTTTTTCCATAATGTTTTTGGTAATATTGAAGTTATTTTTTTGATCAACAAATATTATTTTTGATTACCTTTTTTGTAGTTCAATCCAACTCAACCACAAGACCATAGTCTACAGTCCAAAGTGATTTAATGTAACACAGTGTCATCTATGTTTTGTTATTTAGAAAAAAATCATAACATCAAAGTTAAAATATGATGATATGAAGAGTTTTATTTTTAAATAAAAAAAGCATTTTTTTAAATCCAAAATTTCAGATCCAATTCTAAATATACAAAATGGAATTGGAGAAGAACATTTTTTTTACCAAAAAGTTTGTGTTTTTTTTTCTTTTGTATAAACACTCAATATCTTACTTGGGTATTTCTTTAATGTTGATGTTTTCAAATCTAAAAACCTGCAATTGAAGTAAGCAAAGTATTTTTTCTGTGCAAGATTATTCTAGATTAAGCAAATAAATATTATCTGATAGGAAAAGGAAAAAAATATATATACAATGAAAAATATACAGTTTTGCTTTTTAATTTTTTTTTTAGAAAAGAGAAACAATCTAAAAGGATTTTATTTTAAAACGAGTGCAAAAAAAGAAATGGTGAAGGTTTTTTTTCTTTCATTCTTGAAGTTTAAGAATTCAGTGCTTAAAAAAACAAAACTCTTAGAATAAAAGTTTTATTACTTTCAAGCATTTTAATCCAATTGGATAGAAAGGATACTAATAAAAATTCTGTGCAAATTATTTTGTTGGTAACCATTTATAACATACCAGGTTTGTTAAATAACTTTTGAGAAAATCTCGGGAAAGATAATATTTATTCTCATAAGCTTACATAACTTTGTCCCCTTCAAAATAAGTGCCTCCTGCATCTACATACTTCTTCATGCATCTCTTCCCATACTAGAAGACTTCCTAAAAGTCCTTCTTTTGTAGTCTCTTCAGATAATTTATTACTGTCTCTTTCAGCTCCTCTGCTTACTAAAATCTGATTCCCCTGAGGCTGCCATTCAAGAAAAAATTGCATAGGGTTAGTTCAGGGCTGTAGGGTGGGTATTGGACCACTTATATTTAAGAGAGCATCTGTAGTTGGTATAGACAGATTCAAAAGCATTTTGAGTACAAGGTCAAGTCATGTGATAATATGCCCACACTTATTTTGTTCTGTCTACAAACTATTGAAAATCATTACACTGTTGTAAAATTGTTTTTTTTTGCTAAAAAAAAATTATTTATAGCATTTCATATTTACAGCTTCTTAAATTTTTGATTTTAAGCATTAAAAAAATTCTTAAATGTCTTATTGAAAGCAAACGGTGATGACAGCAGCATTTTTGATTTGAAACCTTTTTTATGGTTTCTTTTAAGATTAAAGAATAGAAAAACAAAACAGAAAGAGTTTTTTTAAAGTAGGAAAGAAAAAATTTAAGAATTTTTTTGTTTGGCGTTAGGATTAATGTTTTTTAACTAACACCAATTCCTTCTCTTATTTTATGATTATTAACCATTTTAAATTTGAACTGTCATGTTTTAACTGATTACGTATTGCAAAATTTGCTTAAAACTCAAGGCTCTATTAAATGTTTTTACAAAATGTTTAGTCTGTCTATTAAATCCTGGATCTTTTGTTGCTGTTGTTGAGAAGGAAGACCTCACCTCACCTGCTTGGATTAGTTTTCCTATTGCTATAGAGTTTTCGCTATCTCTGATTAAACTGAGATTCCCAGTTCTCACCCTATGGGGTAACTCTAATCGATGATTTTTCTTTAGCATGGTTGGTCAGTGTGAAAGAGAGGGAGGAAAGACCTTTCAGTTCAAATGCTCAATGTGTTCGATTGATCATACCACAAACTGCTGACCAGCTCCGCACGGTACTTGACATTCTTAAGTGATCAACCATCTTAGTACTTAACGGGCTCTATGTTGCTTAACTTCAGTGATCTAGTGGGAACCAGTGTCTCTAACGTGACTTGACCGTACTTTGCTGCTATTGTAATGTGATCAATGGACAACAATAGATATAATTCTCTTTTTTCATAATAGACTAAAGCTTTATGAACTCCCAAAACAACTGAGGATTTTGTTTAGTGCATTGGTTGCGTTTGTGGAAGTTGGATGACTACACTTAAGAATTTCTGTTCACTTTGAGTAAATGCCCGTAATGGTCAGATGGTAATGACTGTTTTGATGTCCTGCATTGGCAATATGTAATTATGTTCATGATCTCTATTAGAGGATCCCTTTTTGCTCTTGGACATCATTTTCAATATCATTGGCTATATTTGACTAACATGGGTAACTTCTTATTAATAACATACCTGTTTTCCTAGAGTTGATCAGAGGTTTTTATCATCCCTGGAAATTCTAAGATATCCAGTCCTCACCCTGCTCTTGTTGGAATTGTTGCTGTATAGAGTCTTTATCAATTCTAAAAATTATTCTATTTTTCTATGAGAAAAATTAATTCTAAGTTGTTGAACAAAAGACAATGAAAAAATGTTAAAAAAACCCTCTTTTTATTTATGAGTTCTTTTCAATTTGAAAACAAGAGAATACTAACAAAAAGGCTATTGTTCTTAATTAGTGTTCATATGAGAAACTTCTTTTATTTTTCTTTCCAATTAACCAAAATCTTAAAAAAGAAAAATCTTACTTTATGCCTGAATCAAAAAAATATTTCAATATCGTTTCTTGTGTGTAAAAATGTGTTACCAACAGATGATTGAAATCTTTTTTTCATGTGCATCCATCCATCTATCCATCCATCCATCCATCCATCTGAGTTTTAGAATTAGAAATATTGAATGATTTACTCTGTAGTTTTTTTAGTTTTTGACATTCTGTGTTTGCAACTAAGGTCTTGGAATACAAACGAATGTTTGTTTTCAAAAAGAAATCCCCTCTCAAAACACAATTGTCAAAATTGTTTTTTTGATAAAAATTTCTCATAATCTTTTTTTTTTTTTAAATTCTTTGTTCATCATTTAACATGTTGAGATTTTCTTCATGAATTCTCTTGAATCCTTGTGACAAACGACTGTTAGGCTTTTTTCTTTTTTGCTTTTGAGTTCAATCTACTTCTTGTTCTCAACCCTAATATTTCTTGTGGGATGTAATCAACCAGAGTAGGTGAGTAGTAATTCAATAACAACATTGGGCAGCAAGGGTGGAATATTGGTGAAAGTCTGGATTCTGAAATCATATTACATGAGTTCAAATCCTAGTCAAAACCAATGTATTTACCTTGAGTTGCCTTGGGCAGATGAGGCTTGTTAAGTCAGAAGACAGGAGAGGAACTCATCTAGGTGAAAGGGAACACTAATTACAAAAGTCCAGGAATTTAATGAGCACGTAAAAATGACCTTGTGTCTTACTTGGGTTAGTGCTTGTTCAAGTAAATGTAAACAACTATTGTATTACAAGAAAGGTTTACCGTACAGGTAGATATTTCTACCAAAAAAGTCCTTAGTTGCTCCTTTGTTAACTAACTTGTCACTTTTGCCATGAAGTGCAAACTCTGGTCAGTCTATAACAGCAAGTACAAATATTGGTTGTTCCAATGCATTAGAAAATCTACCACATCCAATCTACTAATTTTCATCTTGAAAAACAAAAATGTAAAAATCTTTTTACATTCCTTTTAAACTCATTTTCAATCTAATAATATGGGTGTGTGCATGATTATTAAATATAATGTTGTATCATTGTGATAAATATAGATAATTTGTTATAATGTGTATATATTTTCTAATTATTTTGAAGTAAGACTACCATGAAGAGTATACAAATAACAATAGATAATAGTGAATAAGGATAGTGCTCAATGCGATTGTGGTATAGTTTACAAGGTTTATTTCTACACTGGTTTAACTATTTGGATTATCTGGAAAATAAATTTATACATTGGTTTCAGTCTGATTGATTGATTAAACCAGCATATCCACCCTCGTTAGGTCATTCAATGTTGAAAACTCTTAATTTGCTCTACCTAGTTTACTTGATTTACAGTTTTTTGCTTGTTTATGTTTTGTATTTTGGAGGTGGTTGCTTATCTTCAATGAAATGGTTTCAGTCTGATGTTAGCATGAACACTGGTCTAAATGTACCTTAACATTTAGATTAGATACACAATGCTTTATGGTGAGACACACTGAGCTATATCAAATGATCAAAATAAAGGAAAATGGAGCATTATAGATTTTCTTAAAGACATATCCATATTTGCTCTGCCGCAGGTTCAAAGATAAACTACAGAGATAAGTCATAAAAGTACAAATAAAAAAAAAAATAAAAAAAAACTAATTTTTTTTTTCTGTACATGAAAAATTCGCTTTATCTGTTTTAACTGATGAAAACGATATTCATAGCAGATGATTAGAAAGCATCATTTAAATTTCTTGGCTCTTATTTGTTTAGAGTCGCTGACTTGCAGTTAACAGATTTCTCTCTTAGAAATGCTTTTTTTTTTTCCCAAT
>JAUZSX010217381.1:0-15813 GCA_034780655.1 Idiosepius hallami
TTTAAGGGACGTAACTCTTAACTGAATGATTCTAAGGGGAATAACTGTTAAGACTTTAACAGTTACTTACAAAAAAAATATATATATACGTATACATATACACCTGGCTTTTTATATAAAGGGAATGATTTACTGTTTATCTAAATTTCTAAATACCTATAATGCACAGTAACTTTTTAGACACCCGTTATTTAAAATCGAGTTTGAATTTTAGTTTTTAATCCTCATTAGTATGCTTGCATTTGTGCACACCAAGCACATTCTAGTCAGTGTGGATGGCTATGGAGAGACTGAGATGGTCACATGATGGCAATAAATTGGATCTTTTTGACTTGCATCAAGTGTGAGTCAATAAATTGTTAAAAAGAGAAAGAAGGTCCACTGGGTGTGGCTGATAAATGTTTCCATGGTATTGTCATCTGGGAAGCCTTGAGTTGAGATTTGGTTTCAGGCCTTTTAATGCTTGGAATCTTAATACAACCAAGGTAAATATTCATCTTGGAAATATGAGAAGGAAATCCAAAAGATAAAAGAAATTATAACTGAATTGATAAAATCTAAAAAAATCAGAGCCGTGCCTAGAGCCCCTGCAGACCCCGCAACTGTGGTGGGAGGGGGGGCACAAGCCTCCTAGGGGCCGCAAAGCTCTTTAGCTTCACATTAACTAGGATTAACTAGAAAATCATTATCATACTTATAGGTTAAAATCTGTATTTCTCTGTCTTTCTTTTTCTCTCTCTCTCTCTCTATATATATATATGTATATATAGAATTTGGGCAGCAACAGTGGAGCATTGTAACGTTATGGGCTCGGACGGTGGCCCTTCTTCATCTGCTCACCTATTCGATTCCCGGTGAGATATATTACGGTTAAACCCGTCTGGCTGAGGGGCCGAGAAGCTCCCCATAACTTGGCTTTGATGTATGGGGCATGTGGACTATATCTGCTAAAGAGTTAAACCTGTAAAGAAAACTGTCGTTGCGGGTTTGTGGAATCCGTTGTGCGTGCACAACGCTGGTTATTGGGGTGTCAGTATAATTTCAGTTATATTTTTGGTCTTTCAAAGAATTATGGTAGTTTCTTTAGAGATTAAAAAAAAATTGGAATTGCAAAAGCAGAGATCAAAATGAACACCAAAGCAAACCCCATGCATCACTTAGCAATACTTCTAGTCTGTTATAAAACTCCATTTACTTCACACAAGTCTCAAATATTGCGTCCTTTTTTTTCTAACAAACCATAAAGAACACTGTAAAGATATACATCTAGGTCGAAAGCAATAAAAATATAGATATCCTTAGTAGCCCATTAACGTTTCCAAGCAGACCTTTCAATGATTCCAAATATAGGGAAACGTAACTGATATCTGGTGATAACTTATTCTTTGGAAAAAATCATAATATTATCCATATGTAAAGGAAAGAGATCAAATACTAAACGATAAACTGGTGTGTATTCAAGAATTATGGAGTCTCAAATGTTTAGAGACCGTAAATCTGCTTATTTTTAAAACTATTCAGGATTATCAAGAAGTATGTGTGTTGAAATAGCATAATTACAGCTGTGTGGGCTGCTTGGTAGTAAAGTGTTTGACACTGTATTCATCATGTTTACGTGTTTAATTCCAAGTCAAGTTATTTCAATATGAATTTCTATATTTTACATTTATGAGTAAAAAAACCCAACTATTTTGCAACATTCTACATAAAAAATATATAAAAATAGATAGAATTTGTTTTGGCTGAAATATCTTTTGTAAAAAAATAATTTATAGAAAAACCTGGTTTTTATTTTATTCATTAATGAAAAACATTATTAAATACTTTTTTGTTGAAATGTTTTTTCTAGAAAAATCCCAATGCATTGGTGGACTATTTTTGTATAGTAAAATGGTCATGCATTCAGTTTAACATCTCACAAAAAGATTAGAATTAAATTTTTCCAACAGAAAATAGTTGAAACTGGATTTCTATAGGCATAACTAATTTTTCGTAAAAGTAAATTTGAAAGAGATTACATACATTACATTTTGTGTTTGACACCCTATCAAATTGTTATCATTGTTTTTTTTTTCTGTTCGTCAGAAGGAAGTTTTGAAGTTCAAGGCTTGAAAACTTGGCAAAGATAATTTTTTATTAACGGAGTATTCACACCAAAAGGGAAGTTAATGGATTGAGTAAAATTTGAACAAGCTTTTACAACTGAATTAAGAAACCTCTATTTCAGTCTCGTTAACCTTTATGCCGCAAGAAGTTAAGAATTAGGTCACTGTAAATAATTGGCTATGTATTTTTGTATTATTATTTTAATAAAGGAAAATACATCAATTATACATAAACATTAAGAGATGGATTTAGCCATAAATGAGGCCTACGTGATTACAATGTGAAAAACAAAACAAGCAAATGAGAATCATTTGGCAGCCACTATGAAGCTACACACTTCATTGGAAAGATTGCTAATTAAGCTCATCATAATTATTCGAACGAGTAAAAATAATGATTCTAAGTGAAGAAAAGCTAATCAGAATTACACACTGCTATGTTTTTTGTAAGTAGAGGCATGCGTGTATGAGTAAGGAAAGTAAGAAATAACGTGTAAATGATAATTAACAGAAATTAATTAAGCCTTAATTTCCAAATCAAACACAATACAATCCTCGTTTATCACTATATTTACGAATATCTAACCGAATTGGAAATCATGGGATAAGTCAAGAGGCTATTGCAATTTGTCATGAATGAATGTCTTTAGAAAATGAATTAAAAGTGCTTGAATGCATCTAATTTCATGGTGGACAGAATAAGATATAACGGTTTGACCTTTGATTAGCATGTGCATCTATTATTTAGAGATGGATAAAGATGCATTCTTTCCGTCTTTCTTCCTATCTTTTCTTAATTCATTTATCGGTTTCTATTGGAGTTTGCAGTTACGCAATTTTGATAATGGTCTTATTTTTCGTTAGTTTTGATTTTTTTATTTTGATATAAAGAAATTCACAGAAAAAAAGAAAGAAAAAGAAATACAAAATAAGAAATAATTAAATATATAATTTGGTAAACAGAGATTGATGTAGAGCTAGATTATTTCTTAAAATAAGAATTAGCATTTATTAAAATGATTATTTGTTTTGAAAGATATAGATTTATATTATATATTGAGGATATTATAAAAGCTAAGAAAACAACTAATACTTATTTTCCTGTGAGATTATAACAATATTTTTCGCATTGTTTTTACCATGTAGCTGTAATATATGAGTCTGCTAGTAAATGTACAAATAGATGTGTTTTGAAATGCAGAGGTGAATGCAAAAAAAAAAAAGAAGAAATATCAAGAATGGTCAAAAATATGAGAAGGTATAAAAAAAATAGCCTGTTATTATGGGATGGTATAAATATAATGATTTGTTAAAAAATTTGTTGAACAGAACATTTGTCAAGTAATAGAACCCTTCCTAAATGTGCTAAGTAATAGAAACCTTTCTAAATGGTATATATAAATATGAATGCAATATGGGCATCGGTAATAATAAAATCTAAATTGTTTTATAAGTAAATAGAAAATCAATTTCGGTAAAGTGGTGATTTATTTTAGAAAAATAAGTTATATAATAAAGACTAAAGTAAAATTATTCGTATACACGGAATCTAAAAATAACAGATTTTTTCCAGCAGTTTTTAATGGGAATGATAGAACTGATTATATTTTAATATGATCGAAAGTAAATTAATTCTTATGAATTATTTACAAGGCATAAACACTTAAACTTGGTCATGATTATTAACATGCGAACGCTTTACTCCATCTAGAAAAATCGTGATTCCATGATGGGGCACATTTACGACATTGGTGTTCGACAGATAACCCTTGAGGAAAGCCTGATATTGCATCACTCAAATTCAAAAAAGATAACGATCAGAGTCCAAATTCACACAATTCCAAGCCTTACTTTATGAATTCTGTCAAATTTTAATCAAATCACGTTTATTATATAAAAAAAAAACAAAAAAAAAAATCAAAGAGTGATCATTCGAGGCCTGTCTAGAAATATCCGGCCAGAAATAATATTTCAAATACCTGACGAGATTTTGACCCCAAACCTCTAAAGTAGGCTTCTTGTGCTTGCTTACACTTAGCCAACAGATCCTTCCACTGCTGGAAACATCTCTGGGAGTTTTGTTTTTAGAATAGTGTTCATCTCGATCATTGCGTTCTGTGCTGTCTCTTTTATACTTTCACAGCAGTTTTCCTTTCAGTGGCATTTTCAATTTTGGAAACAGTCACAAGGAGCCATGTTTGGAGAGTAGGAGTTTGTCGAATTATTGGAAACCTATGTTTGGCTAAGAAATATTGGATCAAATGGGATCAGAGTCAGGGACGTTGGAAAAATAAAGGTCAGATACTCTTAAGACCGAAAAGGTATTTTTGTTTAGAGTGGCATCGCGCTATCGTCCCCTTTCGCATGGGAAAAACTTAAGGCCGTATACTTTTTAGACAGACTCCTTATTATCGTTTTCATATAAATGCATACAAACATGTTATTTTCATCTACTGGAAATTTCCTACAACAAACATTTACGTATGGCTATTGTGTGCACACGTCTCAAGTTAATATAAAAGGAATTAATTAATTACATTGATTTGATTATCTCTTTAAATTAGAGAATTCTTGAAACCAACAAATAAGATAATAAAATTAGTGTTTCCTCTTTTATATAAACTTTCATTCTTTTTTGACTATTTAAGTATTTTTCTTCGTTTAAACAAATAGCTCATTAACCTTGTTTCGTTGGACCACTAAGTGAAATTAACTACCGGATGTCTGACTTACCGCGACGGACTAGATTAATTTTTTTTTTCTTCCTTTGAACTGATTTCAGAAAAAAAAAACTTTACTAGTAATTAGGTACTACTATAAATTCCTTTTTTTGGTAACTAAAAATATATGTGATGCTATCAACAGTCATTTCGGAATTAATGAAGCGGGTTTGATGTACTTTTAAAATGATAACGGTTTCTTTGGGGAAAATTCTTCTGTTAGCTTAAAATATGGTTTCATCGGACGTTTTACTTGGGCTTCTGTAGTCTAGTTGGGAAACAAGATGCATTACATGAACCACATAATGAGTTACATGAGCTGTTATTAGTACTTATGTTACAGGTAACTTAAAGATTCGCCGTAGTTGTCTAGATATTACTCTAGTGATGTGTCGATTATCCATATGTGTGAATATAGCCACTCATTTACCTGTTTAGATGGCACCAAAACCAATGACAAAAGATGAATAGTGTGGTGGTTAAACATTGATATGCCCTTCTAACTACAAACTTAAGACAATTGAGAAATCCACCCCAATTTAGTATATTGACATTTACCCTAATTTGGCGCTGATAAAATCGAACAAAAAAATGGATAATGACCTATATAGCCCTCCCTTTAAAAAAAAAGAAGGCCGGTTGGCACCTGGGATTGTGTTAATCCAGGAAGTCAAAGACACATTAAAATATCGACTATTGGCGAAAGTTAGAATAAGAGGTGTTTATCCATGTAGTGGAAAGCTTGGGCTGTGATAATATGCTCTTATTAAAGATTATTCTTGTCATAGACTTGACTATTTTACCATTTCCTTTAATTCTTTAGTTATTATTAGGGTCATGGTGACATACTTTTATTAAAAATATTCTCGTCACAGCCCTTATAACTAGGGAATGAAAAAGATATTCTTTTATAAAATAATATTGTCACAGCCCTACTGATAACATCCAAGAATACGAAAATAAGATAAAACTACAAAGAGAACAGAATAATCCAGTTTGATCCGACATTGGAAAAGTATTGCCTTGCTAATCTGAATAGAAAGGTCTATCCCAGACAGAAAGTAAAATACCTTGATACATCTGACAACCAAGCCCCACAGAATGAGATAGTATGGCAGGTCTTTTAAATTCTAACCAAAGCGTGAATAAACTAAAAATGCTATAATCATTGCCTATCACTAAACAAAGAAAAGTGATATAGAAGCAAATAAAACAATTAAGTGACCACGAAGAGAAAAAAAAAAACAATAGCCTACGAATTTTTTCCATAAGCCAAAAGAGATCGACTTGTCTCCCTAATAAATAAAAATAACTTTTACCTTCCTTAATCAATTTATTTTTAGTTGAACCGAATGTAGATATGTACCCTCCGCATTCAGATATTTATAATTAAATTCTGATTGCTTTTCCCTCCACAAGGAGATAATGAGTTTTTTTTATATTTTCCCAAACTCTCATGTATCTTTTAAATAAACTTTAAACTGATTAGTGTGTCTTGTCTGTTATTTTGTTGTTTTTTGGTATGTAATCTATTAAAAGTAGCCAGCGATCGAATCTCTAACACTGGATTTTTAAAACTAAGTTTGAGATAATATCCTGGGAAGAAGAATGTACTACTCCTCTATAAATCGAATATCAGAGTCAGAAAAGCGGCTGCTTTGAGTTACGCCACACACTCTTTCAAGTAAAGAAATTGATATAATAGCATCTTATTAAAAATCTCATTCTTGAGCAACAGAAGTATCAGAGATTTGAAAATCCTTTTTTGGGTATTTTTTTTTATAATAAGGTTTTTAGAAAATAGCACATCTCCACGGAAAAAATAGATATACATTATATATAAGTTGTTAATATCAAACAGGGATTAATAACTTGAAGACAAATTTCAGATGTTTTCCTTTTCTTTTTTCATTATTCTTTAGATTGTGGACACCGATATTCGGAAGATATACAACGATAAAAAGAAGGAAATTTTAGAAATGTGGCTAGAACCTGTGAATAATTGCTAAATGAACCATAAATAGTCCGACCAGAAGATAGAGTCTTGTGTTTGATTTATGGGTTGCCAAGAAATCTACAAGTAGGGGAAATGATTGGTGGAAACTCTAAAGGCACTTGTAGGCCTTTCAGTCAACAAAAGGAAATATCTTTAAACACTTCTGACAGAACTTGTTCATTATTATTTCAAAGAAATAATAAAGAGCTGTTGTTCATTGCATCAAATGCACACACAAAAGAACGCGGTCATATTAGATTGTTTCAATTTGATCTATTTTACTTTTGGCATATGCCAATCATATGAAAATCCAGTAATGAGATTTACGTCAGGTACAATAATAACCTTTGCACCCAGCAATGTCTGTAAACAGGAGTAAAATGGTTTATCAAAAAGTAAACGATTGGATCGGAATGAAAATCAAGGAAAGATGAGTTTTCTTATGCGTCTCTTACATCAAAAAAGCACGCAATGGTTTTAAATATTTATTCAATATATTCATCTGGTATTTAACACAAAGTTGAAAGAATAAATAATAATGATAATTATTATCATCTATATTAAAGAAAATCCTTTCGGATTCCTGGGCGTTTGGTGATAAAACTCTAATATCCAGAAATTGTCATAATGCAATGACCACAGGCTTTTAAACTCAGTTAAAACAAATTCCTAAAAACAAAAATTAATCAGCACAATATAGAAAAAATATGACAATGTGGACAAAATAGAGACAAGTGAATCTTAGCTTTTCCATCAATCCAATGGTCTTCTTTTTATTTTGTCTAATTTGTTAATTTAGGCCAAAATGTATTTGTCTCGGCCCGTAACTAGATACTTGTAGATTGATCAGTTTAGTTTTGTTCTACATAGTACAAAGTATGAATAAAGTTCATAATAATGAAAAAAATTGTCTTTGAATATTTTCCAAATTCAAATTTATTGAAAGGACTAGATGTTAAAGTCCCCAAATAATAAATAAATAACTACATAAAAATAAGTAAATAAGATAAATAAATGATCTAAATATTTTTTACCAAATGCTATCATTCGACTTGCCTATCTCTTTATGCAACGGTAACCAACGATTATTCTTTTGACCCTGACTTATCAAAATTAGCAAGTAGTCGCCCAGAGTCATTATAACGGAGGAGCACAAAAATATTGGCATATCTTCTTTTGACTTATGTCATCAGCCTATATTGGCCTTTAGTGGCGGTCGACGAGGCTCAGTGGATAGACAATCGGACTTCGGAACCGTATGACCCGGGTTTGAATCTACGTTCACATGTTGACTAATATCCTTGGGAAAGGTATGAAGCATAATCTTCTCTCCAGCTATGGGTTAAATAGTGCAAGACCTCAACGGCGGATGTGGCGGATGATGTCTATAATGACACAACGGCAGTGAAGGCGGGCGAAGGCTGCAACAGAAGATAGCGTTCAGTCGTCGTGGTTCGCTCCATGCTATTGGAACCAGGTCCTCCTCTGCCAAGGGGCCGTGTGGTGACTGCAAGTGCATCAGTCTCTTCATGTTAAAAGACTTTACGCGCAGGCGTCTTCCCGAAAGGGGCAACAGGTACCAAAAAGGAGGACAATCATAGTGGAACCCGAGTAACCGCCGATGATGATATCGGCCTTTATGGTTCAGAGGTTTAATAAATAACGAAGAACTGACCTGGTGCATCTATGTCCTTCTACACATAGCTTTATCTACTATTTGTATGAGACTCTATTACAATATGGTATTAATTAAAAATTAAAACAAAAGGTTTTCTCAACATGAAGTGCGTGAAAATGTTAATATAAAATTATGAAAAAATCAACTCAGCCACTAACTCTGGTGTTTATTGTCTATGGTGTAAAGATTAGGATTTAATATATTACATCTTTGCTTAAAGATATTATATTATTATTATTAGATAATAATTGTTTATAGATATTATTATTATATTATTATTATTATTATTATTAGATAAACTTATGCCTAAAGAATAATTGCACACCAAATAGATTGCCTTTTTTTATAAGTTGAAAAAGTTTAAATGCTATAATATGCACCATTTGAAATATTGTATTTTATTAGTTTTTGACTGTTCTTCACCTCTTGGCGAAGAATATACAAGGTAATATCTATTTATTGAGATCACTTTATTGTTTTTCCTTTTGAAGGTTTATCATTGCTTTTCAGTTGTCTTCCATCTCCATAGTTTCCTGGTGGTCATTCTTTGATGCGTTGAACTAACCTCATCTTTGAACTTTGATTTCTTTTTTCTAAAAGTATTTATACCCATTGACAGGTTACTGACTTGTTTATTTTCAATAAATCCTTCTTCTGATTTCTCTCTGACATCAATCTGTTATCTGTAAAATTTTCTTCTATTAGTTTTATCTAGAAATATCGACATAAAATAACTAACTCAATGATTGTGGAGATTATGTTTTAATGTCTTAAAAAATCATAAATTTTCTATAACATGATATGGGTATAAAGATTTGTAGCTATGTTTCGATCTTTGTCTTTTTTTCATTCATTCACACATTTTGCCAAACACCTTGATGCTGAAAATAACCCACGATTTGCCAAGTACGAGTGATCTCATTGTAGGGCGTTTCTACTATTTTACGGGAGATAAGTAATAAAATATATTTTTCAATCAATTTAGGGAAACATTTCGTGAACAAAAAATAACCAATTTTACTAGGCTTTTTTGAAAAAAAATCTGCTATGGCCTGTATTAGAGTTTCATTGATTAAATGAAGTTAATTAATAAATGTTGCGAAGAATATTAAGAAAAAGGATTATAGATTATAAATTTAAAACAACCTCCAACCCAAGATTAATAAAGGGTTGGATTTGTTTTTGAAAGTAGGTTTCAATTTGGGCTTGAAACTCACAGGAAAATTAAAGCCACGAAAACCCCAAAAAGGGACAAACGATCAAATGAATTGGAATATATAGAAATGTATCATGTCTATGAGTTGAAAAATGATGATATAAAAATGCAATTAATTCTTTGAACCCCAACTAATCAAAATAATCAATTAGTCACTCAGAGTCGTTATATTAACATATCAATATAATTTAACATATTAAAAACAAAATAATGGTGTGTCTTCTTTTTCCTTATTTTCTCAGGGTTGATATATCAGCCTCTTAGGATCCAAAGGATTAATATAACAAAAAAGTAAACCTGCATTAAAGAATTAAATTAGAATAATAAATACAAATAATAATATTTGGACGGTCTAGAAATTTAAAAAAAGGACATAGACGACAAGTGGGATTGCTGAAAATTTAATTCCAAAGCGAACGACCGAGGAGATGCAGCACCAGATCGATTTTGACACCAACAAAGCTGGAATCAGTGGGGAGGTTTGTTACTCTGGTCCCAGGGAAATCAAACAATCGCTAACGATGAAAATACTCTGTGAAACACTAATATTACACTTAGTACAACTACTATATATCAATGATAATAATGATTTGATTCAAGTGGGGAGATTCTGCTGAAGAATCACAAGGATCTTTGTCAATTTGACTCCAGTTAAAACCATCGATTACGAACAGCATGCAAATGTCCGGTGTGGGAATTAAATAATAATAATGATAATTGACTGAATAACTTAAAGAATGCTGTGGTACTCGAAAAAAACTTACTTTACTCCTTTGAATTCTACAGGGCCGATATATCGGCCCTGATGACATAAGGCAAAAGACGACCTAATATTTTGATCCTAATATATTACATTAATATAACGGCTCTGGCTTTAACTCGTCGCAAATAGTAGTGGCTAATGGTTAAGCTTAAGCATTATCATCTATTTTGCTTTATCAGTTTTAGCAGTCATCCTGATGGTGCAGTCAGCCAGTCAGTCTCACTAACTCACTAGCGCAGCTTTTCAGGTGTAATATCTTTTACTCATTAGAGATATCCTCTGAAACTCCAATGCTCACACCCAGTGGAGCAACCCCGCAGTGACTGGCAGCAGATGAGATTGCAGCAGTTATAGTTGCCCTACCATGTCGGCTCCTACGCCTTTTCCTTTTGGGTGAGCTTCCATGTCCTTTTTCTGAAGGAAGACTGCAAGGCAGCAATAGGATTTGGAGTCAGATTCCCATCTCTAAGCCGAGTAGTAGTAGTAGTAATAATAATATTAAATATTATACTACTACTAATAATAATAATTATAAAGGTGTGAGACTTGGTGAAAGTATGGTGAAAACCCGAGGAGAAGTAGCACCATACATTCTTTTGGCTAAGATGGAGCGCATTCTTCTTGAAAATAACGAGGAGACTTGTGGTCACTCTGGCTTCAGTGAAAACCATCGGTCACGCACAGCATCCAAATGCTGCGTGTAACTATTGTAAGAATCCAAATAAAAATGATGTTAACGAGTTACATTTTCACTTATGCATTCCTGGAAAACATTTGTCTGATTGTCGAGACAATCTTTTTATACGTTTGTGCTGAGTTGCTTTTAGCTTTCGTGTATAATTTATAAAGAAATGTGTAAAATAAAATTTTTGGAAAGTTTTGGGGTTTTTATTGTGTGTTTTCGTGTAGCAATTAGCAGCGTAATGGACGCATTTTATAACTTTCTATTCTTTTTTTAATAACTAAAAGATTTTTCCAACCTATTGATCGACAACGTTTTTTTTCTACTTATTCGAACGACTATTATTATCACCAGTTCTCTCTCTATCTCTTTAGTTATTTGCCTTTTGTTAAATCTCATTATTTGGAAAAATCACTTGTGTTTGTTTTCTTTAGGTTTTATTCACCCTTTCAGTGTTGTTCAATTGAAATATTGTTTCTAATATTGATCCGTTGGGAATAAGTCATTGATTTGTGATGGAAAATTAAATAACATTTTGTAAGGTACAGAGAGAGCAGGGTAATTTTGTGTCATAAAAATAAAGCAAAAACAATCAAAATCGGGGAAAACTTATAAATCAATTATATTGCCTGATTTTATTTCCTACCCAAATCAACACTACATATAAATAGGTCTTTAAAAGCGAAGCTTTTAGGCACGATAATTACACAAGCAGGTTTTTTTTCTATCTGGTTGTCACAGTAAAAAAGTAGATTTAGGTGCTTGGTTGGCAAATTGGGCAACGCAACACGAAGATATTAGAAAGAAAGGTAACTCTTCTCATGATCACTATTCTATTTTCAAATCACCTAAAGTACTGGTTAAAACTTTGATTAGTGTATAAGGGCTACATTTCTACATTCAAGTCCAAGCATTTTTTGTGGTTTAATAAACTCCTGGCTTCAATATGCATCAAAATCAGAGATGTGTCATTGAATTTTGGCTTAACCCTTTAGACCCTAATAACCCGATATATCGGCCCTGAAGACATAAGGCAAATTAAAACGCGCTAAGATTTTGATCTTAATATGTTAGCCTAATATAATGGTTCAGATTGATAATTGGTAATTTTGATAAGTTAGACTGCAAAGGACTAAAGAAAAAACTGAACAAGATTAACTTTTGGAGGGTTTGTCGATATCAAAGTGATAACAGAGATGTGATTAACAAATCGTGCCCCATACTAAAAAAAAACAAGTCGCTTTGATTCATCGCTGGGAGAAGTGCATTAAGAATGGGGTGAATATGTAGAAAACTAATTTCTTAGCCTAGAAGAACAATGGCTTTAATGGTATCACTTTATCTTTAATGTTCTTCGCCAGCTAAATATTGACTTAAAAAAGTAGGTTGCCTTAATTTAGAAACGAACTATCTAAATTTTGTTAAAATAACCGATCCCAATTCAAAAAGAAAGAAAAAAAAAGGTTTCCAAGAAGAAAATTACTTGTAAATTTATTTACATAGTCATTTTTTTTTCGGCAACAAAATTATGAAATAATACATTACCCAAATCAGAAAATAATCAGCCGTCAGTTTGAAACTTACCTAGAAAAACAAAACAAAAAATATATATGAATTAATATATTCAAACAACACATAAAAGAAATTGGTTCATATGCAATTTTCCTCGGTATGAAATCAAATCTCAAAAAATTAATTCAATCCTGAACGGTAATTGGGCCAAATATTCTAGCAGTAGTAGTTGTAGTTTTACTAGCAACAGTAGTGCCATAGATAAGTTAGAAATAAAAACCTAATTTTTATTTTAGTAACTATATTAACAGTAGAACCACTAATCCAGTTTACAGATCTCTAGTCAGAAATTTTGGAAAAAGAGAAATCTGCTGAATTTGGCTTTATTAAATAACGTGAATTATGTCCTATTTGCTTTGTGATTGGACAGGTTTAAAATCACCCTTCCTATATAATGAAACGTTCCAAACCTCGCGATCATACCTTAGAATTATAAGACAAAAACAGTTTGATATTATTATAACTATGAAATATCAATAAATGTCTTACACTCCAACTAAAAAAATATCGGAAAAAAGTTTTACGATAAGTTTTTTTCAATAAAAAATCATAGAATGAAAGATTATGTGTAAATATGTTATATATCATATAATTTTAAATCGTATGGCCTTTGTTTTATATTCCTATATGATATATATTTAGTCGAGCACCAAATTACGTTAGGCACAAGGCCAGTGTCACATGCTTTTTAATATCTCGGACGCTTTTACGAGATACACCTCAAAGGTTGAAGGATCAAATCTATTCAGGGTTTCGTAATCAGTGTAATCCTAACTCTTAGTTGAGCTACTCTCCTGGTTCAGCTATAAGGCAATCTAATAGTTTTCAATGAGATTCTGAAGCTTTAACCCTACTGTAATATTGCAGGCTGTATATATTCCTAAATTTTTTTATTTAATTTTGTAAAACTTTGTTTATTTTATTAAATAAGATAAGAGAAAACGCCATCTAAAGACAGCAATATAACAGACATATTTAAAAACTACAGAAACAAAAATTCTCTCATTTTTGAGTGACACTGGGCTATACCAAAGAATATAAAACCAAAATAATTATTAAAAAAATATAAAAAAGCAAAAACTATAAAACAAGCAAACTAGGTAGAGCAATCTAAAACAGTTTTCAGCATTGAATGACATAACGAGAGCCAATATGTTGGTTAAATAAATCAATCAATCAAAAATAAGTTAATAGCAAATGTGTATATTGATGGTGTGAATTTATGTGATGGATTTTACTTATTTTTATTATTCTATTTATTTAGAATTTGAGAGTAAGTAAGTATTCTTTTCTCACTTTTGGTTAGGTTTGCACGTTTAAAATAAATGTCCCAGAGTTTGGATAATATCCAATACAGACGGAAAGGCGCATTATTCAAAAAGTTAACAATGAAGATAAGAATAGACGTCCGAATAAGTTCAATAAACATAAAGGGCAAATGTTACATAAATTGTAATACTGGCAGTAACGAATTAAAATGTGGCTCTTTACGTCTACACACCTGATAATGAATCCTGAATGCAGTCTATCATATCAGCTGATTAAAACTTGACATTGATCGCTTTCACCATTCGGACACTGAATGTGAAAGCCAATTATCAGTACAATCATATTTATTCAACATCAATAAATAAAGATAGATAAATTAAAGTCCGCAGTCAATCTTCTATATATATCTATCTATATATCTATCAGTATTTCTGATTCAATAATATTTACTCAACCATTTGGCCCAGCAGCCTTACATCAAACGGATCTTTAAGCTCATTTTCAAAGAGTGGAGACGAACAGTCGGCAAGTAAGACAAATAAACAATAGTTGTTTACTTGGTGGGGTCAGGAGAAGTCGACTATTATCTCTGATTGTCCCTAACTGTCGCTATTTATTTCGGCCTTTTCTTTTTTTGCTCTACTAATTTCGTCCAGGACACTAGAATTAGCAAAGAGTGCAAACTGCACATTAAACGAAAAAAAAAAAAAAGCTAAAAAACGTAAAGAAAAATTTAAAAAAAAAACAAAAAAAAAACAAATCTTTAAACACAAGAAAAAAATAAAAACTCGAAAACCAAAAAATTGTACTGAATTCAAAGAAAACAAATAACAGGTTTTCGGTAAATTTTCAGAAAAAAATTGTTTTGCTTAATGATACATCATTGTGTACACTGTTGAATAACATTTTATTTTTATTTGATTGGTTGTCATAAAACACTTAGTTATTGTTTACAGCCCATAGCAAGAAATTATGATAAGCAACATGCGTTTCAGAATGGCATAATTCAACGTAACTCGCTGAAAAATTTATATTCTTATAAAACAAATTTATGCTAAGATAAAATCAGATCTAAAGACATTAATTTCAGCAAACCATAAAAAAAACCATGTTAGTGTCTAAGGGTGTGGTTTAACCTCCGAGATATATCCACCCAGTGCAGTGGTTTGTGACTCAGCGGCCCTATCGCAGAATGCACCTTGCGGCCCCTTTAACCTAAAAAGGCAATTTGCCCCCAACATACTGGAGCCTTCGACTATGTATATATATATATATATATGAGAGAGAGAGAGAGATAGGCAGAAGGAAGGGTGATTGATAGATTTATTTTTCAAGTGTGATAATGATTTTTTAGTTAATCCTAAAAATTAATTATTTTGGTAATTTTTTGCAATACAATCTGTGAAGTCAATGAGCCTTTGCCGTCCTTTACTTGTGTCCCCTGCAATTGCAGGGTCTGTGGGGTTGCTAATACCGGCCCAGTTTCCATCCATCCTTTAGTTTTTGATTAGACAGACATCAAGGAGAAGAAAAATAACTCTGATGTAAAAACTTTAGGTCTGTTTCTCACGTATTCTGTGGCAAAGTTTTGCGTCGAATGTTTGTTATAAAGAGTTCCAAGTACTGTGGATGGTACTATATTTAGACTTTCAAGAAGCCATGAACTCACACTAAATAAAATATAACAAGCCTATATAAAATGCATTAACATCGATCACTGGTCAACAAATTTTTATTTTTTTTCTTTGGCAGACCATCTAGGAGTGTTTTCTGGGGTTTTGAAGGTCGCTGATTACGAATATAACATTGGTT